>JAQIYE010000317.1:0-13856 GCA_034699765.1 Xenyllodes armatus
GGGTCGGATCGTAGTAATCGGTAGGGATTCGAAAAATCTGAATTTTAGCAAGGAGTCGGAGGAGGAGACGAAAGTGTGCAAAAATTAAAGAGAGAATAGGAAAAAAGTGCAAAATTTGCAAAAATTCAAAATCCCTTCCCTTCCGCTTAAAACCTCCCCCATGGATGCATGCATGGGTTAAGGTGGAGCCAAGCATAAGTTACCCAAGAGAGTTTCCACGAAATGAGGAAATTAGGGACGCTAAAAAAGTTGCCAAAATAAGAAAGTTTCCAAAATCAAATGTTTCCAAAATCAAGTTTCCAAAATTGAATGTTTCCATAATCAAATGTTTCCAAAATCAAATGTTTCCAAAATTGAATGTTTCCAAAATCAAATGTTTCCAAAATCAAATGTTTCCAAAATCAAGTTTCCAAAATCAAGTTTCCAAAATCAAATGTTTCCAAAATTAAATGTTTCCAAAATCAAAAGTTTCCCAAAATGACGATACACAATACAACATATTTTGGAGTAATAATAATTCGCGTTTAAACATGATAAAACTTATTTTAGGTCTATTTTATTGATGTTCTCCAATGTTCCTTCTACGATATTTTCATCATACATATCATGCCACAAAATTTTTAATAAAATAAATAATAATTACATATTATTAAAACATCCTAGATAAATCGAATTCTTTTACGTGGCTGATTCCTTCCCTGATTCTTTACAGGATTTTTTATAATGCTTTTATTTGTCCCAGGTTCACCTCTATCTCCATGTACAACCACTTGATTGAAAACATTGTTCGAGCTCAGGATGACCAGGGGTAGACGAATTTCTAATTTGGAGATTGTCCAAGAGTCACTCATGACCTTGAGGACTGGATTGTCATCAGGAATGATGATGGTATGAGGGATATTGGGATCTTCTGGGTCACCCGTCCCTGTGAGTTTAATTGGTCCAATTGCATTAAGAGTAAAGTCGCCTTGATACATTCTGGGACCGAGGATGATCTCGTCCCCTGGACAAACTGTGGCCAGGGCTCGATGGAGTTCAACAGAAGTTTCCGGTTGGAACTTCATTCTAAATTAACGGAAAAAAATTGGGTCCAGGGTCAAGGTTAATAATTGACAAATGGTCTGCTCTTTAGGAAATGCTATGACCCTGACCTTTGGCTTAGGTCATGCAAAGTTCAAATGTAATTTTGAACGTAAAAACGCTTTATGTATGCATTTTATAGTTTCTACATTTGCAAATGCAGAAAATGAAAATTTGACGTTTCGTGACCATTAGAGGTCAAACCGTATGACCTAGGTCAAAACGCCTAATGTTAATATTGTTCGCCATAATGAGACGCGTCGAATGACACCAATTTCGTATAAGGTTGTACAAGTGAATCCCTTACATACCATATGCCAATGATGATAATTTTCGACCGAAATTTCGCAATAAAATGCGAACCGTAAATGCTGCAATGCTGAAACTCGAACTCGGCCAAACTATGACCCATACAACCATACCCCGAAAGTTTCCGACCGAAAGTTCACACCGTTCTATACTATACGAAAAGCGCTTCCGACAGACAGACAGACCGGACGAATGCATAATGGTCAATGCTACGCAGACCATAATAATAAAATCCGTTTTGTATGTAATCTTCACATCACAACTCATTTTATGATGAAATTACATTTGTGGAATCACAGCTTACCTTGATCTTTATGGTCGTAGTGTGGGTTGCAGCTTTTGGATTTTAGATTCCTATACTTTTGGCCTGTGACCTTTGGACTTTTGATTTGACCTCCTGAACTATGGAAGACGATGAAGAAAAAAATGAAGGCAAACTTTTACCAAAATGAACTTCCAATAATAATAATTATTACTGATATTGTAAACAAACGTACACTGTATCACTGATGATCTGTCCGGTCGATGTGGTGGAGATCTCGATCTCTGGAGAAATATTTTAAAAAAATGGATGAACGGATGATGAATCTATAAATATCGTGCAAATCTTTAAGGTTTGCACGAGGAGTTGAGATCCGGAAAAAAACCTAACTGTTATTATAAAAATGGTTAAAGGAGGGACAAAAGAACAAAAGGTTTCATAAAGAATGAGGAACCAGAAAATGTTACAAAAAACATAAGAAACCTAAAAGTGCCTATTTTGCAAAAATTTAATCATTATTTACCATCTCACAAATCACTTATGAGTCATGTCATGTAATATGAGGAGATGAGCGTTGAAAAGGGTTATTGTTGTTGAGGATAAACAAATATATGTAAAATCCCTATAAAATATTTCCAGAAAACATTGAGGACGCTCCATGTTTCCAAATTAAAATTTCCAAAAATTGTGATACTAGTATTAATATTTTCAAACTAAAAAGTTCAAAAGTAAAGATGCTCAACCAAACTAAAAAAATGTCCAAGATCTTTCCAACTCTAGTTCCTGTACTTCTTTACCCCTTGACCTTTGACCGTGACCCTGATCCACTTTTCACCAAATCAACTCTAAACCCCAAACCAGCAGGGCTAAGCCATTACAAAGGGCCAACATCATAAAAACAGCACTTAAATTTACAAGTCCAAATGGCTTCACACTTGAACTTTGTGCAGCTTGAATCACTTCCAACAACTGACCCGTCTCTTCACTTCCATTTCGATGGGTCAGGAGCCATGACCTTCCACTGACTGTAAAATTCTCACGTACATCCTCATACCATTTATGTAGAAGTCCAGCATCCCTTACCACAGTTGCCACTTGATTAAAGGGTGAGGTCAAGGTCGAGCCCCTTTGGAACCCAAGACCCACAAATGCTGATGTAATTGGTTGTGAATACCTTAGGGGATTAATCCCACGTCTCAGTGTCACATTTTGTGATGAAGTCAATTCTAAGACTGACCTCCAACTTATACATACAGTTTGAGGCTGAAGCGCCGCTCCAAGGACACAGGACCCAGCAATCTCTTGAAGATGGAATCGAGCCTGTAGAGCCTTGAGGGTTGGTGAGCTTGAGGAATTAAAATAATTAAATGCTGTTCCACCCAAGTATAGGAATGTTATATTGTAATCAGGCCAGTGATGTAGTTCGTGGAATGACCTTGGGATAGGTTCAGGTTCAGGGAAACTAAGGAATGAGACTAAATTACATTTGTATCCTGTCCCAATGACTAGGGTAAAAAAGAACCATAGGCTGAGGAGGAGTCCTCCAGAACCCCTTCGGACCCATGATTGATTTATATCATTTCCACCAAGGGGTTGTTCAAGGATCACCGAATAAGGGATCCAAATCCCTTGGGTCAAAACTTCAAAGCCCCAGCCCATTTGACCTTGACCTTGATTTTCATCAGCCCACCACCAACCAAGGAGACAAAATGCTGGAATGACTGCTAAGAAGGATATGAGGATCAGTGCCCAGGTCATGGGTTGAAATGGATGAAAAATGGCTGTCCATCGAATGTAGAGTGGAGGGACTCGTGTTGTAAAAACCAAGTGGATCGGATGTAAGTATTCTGAGATGTCAATGAGTCCCGATCTTGACTCACTATAGGTCATGAGGATGGAAATGTCTGCTCTCCTGTACAAGAGGTCACCAGTCATCCCTGTCCATGACCCACCAGTCCATAGACCCGTTCCTCGACTGACCTTGTAGTCTAGGTCAAGGGTAAAATTAAATTTGGATGACATTTGTCGAAGGAGTTCAAAATGAGTTCCACCATTTGGAAAACCATTGTGTGGATCCTTTGTTTGATATGGTGGGGTGATCCCACCGGAGGAGACCCTGAGGGTTCGACCTGCTAGATTGACCCACCTTGAATGAAAGGTCAAATGGGGAGGGAGGCTTGGAGTGAGTTGGAGGTCATTTGGGTGTTTGGCCCAACTGATCCCAGGTGGGGCATCTTGCGCTAAAGATAGTCCAATTCCAAGGTTGAGGTTGAGACAGAGGTCACGTTTTCTGAGGATTGAGGTCAAGGCATGTTGATTCCCGATGAAAATGAATTTGTCAATTTGAGGGGCCCATAGATGCCAATTAAGGAATGTTTGGATGTTAGGTAACCCTAGAGGGATTGATTGGTTATCAAGGATTGGGATGAGGACCAATTGAAAATGGTCAGTGAATCGTCGAAATCGTTTTCGAATTGACATTTCAGACCGACCTTTAAGGTTTGAATCCATTTTTGTTCTGTTGGAGTTGAATTGTGTAGATGGGAAATGGTTAAGAAGTTCTTGAGCAAAAAGTTCATTCTGATTGTTTACGAGTAAAATGTTTGAAGGATAATGGGATAAATCCAGGATTGTATTTTTGAGGAGATCAAGGCTTTTGATGGATGTTTGACTGGAAAAACTTGTAACGGAAATTTTTGAAAATATACCCAAGAACCAAGCAAGACGTACAAAATTTGGAAGTCCTATTATTAATGGCATTACCCTTGACCTGCTATTGGAAAAAATTTTTAGAGTTCAGTTTTGACTAATTCCGATGCTCCGATTTGTGGTCAGTAAAATTTTTGATGATGGCTCAAGGTCATAGAAAAAAGAAAGAACCTTCTTGAGTAAAACTTCCTCTCATGAATTAACGGATATCGAACTTCTAATGATGTTCTAATATATTTATGAGCCACGGACAGTTGTGATTTTGAATGACCAAAATCTGATTACCTCAAATACCTTGTCAAGCCCTGTCATGTCATATGCTCCTACAATTATGAAGATTAAAAAGTTCTTGGTACGTTCTCATCTACGTCGGAAGCTTTAGAACATTAGTTTCTTCCAAAAAAAAAATCAAGCGTTTTACCAATTTTGGTTTGTCGTGTCATTCACTGTCCACTAATAAAATGTTCGATCTTATCTTTACTTAAATTTGATCGATCACTTTTATTTTGACAGGCTTTAGTTTATTATAGTAATTACTTCAGCTACTTCATTTTGATATCACGAGGATGATGATTGATTTTTAGTCTTGAGGGTAAACGACTCCAAGTTGTTTACGGACAGACTCCATGACCTCAGAAATTAGAAGAGTCTCACTGTGAGGGATCACGGGGCTCTCAAAAATACCTTGAGTTAATATAATAAATGGGAAGAAATATTTGATAATTACGACATATTCAAAGGATCGGAAAATAGTAATGTGTAATTTTTTAATGTCTCACCGTTCTGAATACACCTTCGGACCTCATGACATTGATATGAGAGACCACTACTATTGTCATACTCAAATCTCTTGGTGGTCTGTGGGACTGGGAAGGTCTGGACTCCAGTTGGGGTCTCAAGTTCCGTTGGACACCAAAATGGAGATTTAATCTAAAAATGGCAGAATTTGCAAATTTTAGAGTTACTGCTAAAACATGCGAATTTTTAAAGTTCATGGGTTAAAGGTACATTATTGTACCTTTAAGGTCCCTTTGGTCCCAATGGCAAGGGCCTCATTTGGCATTTTGACCTTGGAGTGTGTGACAAGAGTTGCTGTTTTCCCATTGCTAAAAACAAGAGTTGTACTCGTACTCTCATCCACACCATCTGAGTTGACATGACCTCCAGCCAATATTTTGACTGGTCTCTCACCTCCAAAGACCCATGAGGCAAATTGTATACAGTAGACTCCAATGTCAAGGATCGTTCCACCCCCAAGTTCCTTGGACCTGCGATTTTGAAAGACATTTTTTGGGGTTAACACGGTTTTGTTGTGACTTGACCCTGATGGACCTCTTTGGATCAATTCTAAAAATTTACCTAACTCTATCCACTTGATCAATTTGAACTCCAAAGGTCACCAAAACTTGTTTCACATCCCCAATGGTTCCCTTTTCAATTTCAGCCCTTAGGGTTTGATAGGCAGGGAAAAATCGACTCCAGATTCCCTGAATAGACATACAAATTTATTAGGGAAGGTCAAAGGTTAAGGTCAAGGTCAACCAGGATCCATTATTACCTCCATGAAAAATAATTTCTTTGACTTGGCAAGCTCAAGGAGCTCCTTGGTCTCCTTAACATTCATGGCCAGTGGTTTCTCACAGAGGACATGTTTCCCATGCTCAAGAGCCAATTTCCCAAGTCTTAAATGTTGGGGATTAATGGCTCCAATGTATACGACCTCTGAAAAGGTCAAAAATTTGTGGTTATATAAAAAATAACTCATTCAGGTCAGTTTCTTAGATATGCATCATTTGACAATTCCTCACCAATTTGAGGGTCCTTGACCGTCTCCTCATAGGATCCATACGCTTTTGGAATGTTAAATTTTTTAGCAAAGTCTTGAGCCGACCCAAGATTCCTTGCCCCAACAGCGACTACAGTATGTTCTGATGGATCCAGTAATTGAACCGCTGTGACAAAATCGTGGCTGATTTTTCCAGCACTCAGGATACCCCAACGTGTTGCCATTTTCCAAAAGAAAAATGTTTACCACTGGAAAATTCTGTGTAGCAAATTGTTGAGAAATAGGAAACGAAATAGTCAAGAAATTGACATTGGGTCTAGTATTTATATTATAAGACTATTTGACTCTCTGGATATTTGATATTTCATCAAGGCCGGCAGATAATAGAATGATGGATGAGGTAATTGGTCAAAAATATAACAAGTTGGCTAATCTTAAGTGGGTTTTTAAGTAAATTTGTTTAATAGTGATCTAATGAGTGATGAGTATGTAGATATATATAGAGCCTGCTGTCGAATTAGGCTTTGACATTTGTCAGTGTAAAGACTCAAATCTCAAATTCAATACATAAAATCAATATTATAATTTTGTCAATTATATTACCTGATTCGAGTTCAGAACATTTCTAGGACTGATTTCAGTGTGTGGGGGCATAAAACAACTTTTATGTTGATTCGGGTATTCATTTGTCAATTAATATTGTCTCTATTGACTCTAATTTCAGGAGTTTCGAGTTTGAGCATAATCTTTCATGATCATGAACCATAACCTTAATCATCATGGCATGGTCCTTCCAAATGAAGCGATGGAGTCCCACGAAAGAATGACCTCATTTTTATTATATATAGTGAATAATCTTCAAGGAGTTGGAGTTGAAATATGTTTGTGTCGTATCAAAAATTCCAATACCAAAAGGTCTGGCTGGGTATAATAGTTAAAAACACTTTAGTTTTGTAGATCACTGATAAGAAATCGGAGACATTCATGATTACACTGCTTATTACAAATGAGGCAATGCGATAGGGAAATGATGCTATTAAAATGCCATGAGCTCATTTTGTTCACACATTACCCCGAACCCACGAATTTATTGTTTGACATTTTTGATTGACAGGAAATAACTCCAAACTACTTTCATCAATCAAATAGTAGTATTGAAATCTCAAATGTTGACCAAAAATGATATATTCCTTCTAACTAACATCCTTTTAAAGGTCAAATAAAAGTTTTTCTTCAGGGAATTAACCAGAGCGGAGAAAATCCTTGATTTATTCCATTTTGCAGTAGATCTAAAAAGTCTCTCCCTCTTCAAAATAAAACTGTACACACATGAGTTATTTCGAAAATTGACTACTTACATTTTTGTAAATTTTTAAAGTACTAGATTGATTTTCAGTAATAATTAGGCCTGGTTGAGTAGCTTGATCATGATTGATCCGAGAGTCAAAAAAGGATTCCGTAAAAGTGTAGAAAATTCTCAAATAAAAATCCTCCTTGTGTGTGTGAGATTGTTTTAACCTAAATTCTCAGTTTGTTTGCTTAAAGAAATACTCTGTACTTTCCGTACTTTAAAAAAAAATCATTTTTAGAACTGTTCACTATATAATTGTATGTTTGAGATTGAGAACTTGAAATGCCAATTTTATGGATGAATTGATTGTCTAACAACTCAATCAAAAATGGATTGAAAAACAAAGTGTCAACGTCAAGTATATTTGGCAGGGGCGTCCGAGATGGTTGAGTACAGTCTTACAGTGAAATATGTTCGAATTCGAATATAAGAAATTGAAATTGACATTTTTCCTTGTAGCATTGATGAGTTATTACAAATTTGAAAGATTCGTCATAATTTTAAGTCTCATGTTTTGTAGGATATCATTGATAATTCTTTATATTCACATCTTCCGTTAAGGCCTTGCCCTTAAGGAAGGTCACACTTCATCAACCATTCATTAAACCTTGAACTTCTCTTATAAAAGGCCGGAAGTCATCCCATTCCCGAGCTCATTATGACCTTATTTAATTTTTAAACAAGTTCGTCATCTAAAATCCTTAAAATATATTTTGGTAGTTCTTCGTCGTTCAAACATTTGAATTAAAAATGGTCATTTTGAATAGGGTAATCGTATTAGTGTAGCCGATTGACCTCAGATTAGATTTAAGACTTTGAGGCAAGATGAGCTGGACCAATTAAAACTTTGGAAGGTCACTATCGCTTGGTGGTTTAGTTCTGTGTTTAATTTTAATTGGATTACTTCCATTAACCCATCTTTCCCAAAATGTACAAATCCATGGTTCTCCTCTTCCTCGTATCAGCTTGGATCCATCAAAGTGAGACGATTGGGTCATTTTTTGAGGAACTCAAGGACGCGTATTTCTTTGGGAGCCCTTCAGCCACTCATCCTAGTTCTAAAACTCATAAGAACAATGTTAAGGTCAAGGATGACCTTGACGGATTCAGTTGGAGTACGAGGTCATCATCAGTCCCCCATGGGGGTAATCTTACCACGAGCACCATCTCACCCTTCACCCACAAATCCGGGGTGTCCTCGAGTAGTAGTAGTAGTGGTCGAGGATACGGTCATGGTCATGATCACGGGGGTTATGGTCATGGAGGATATTACACTCATCATAACTACCATAATACAGATCATAATATGGACCTGTACAGTTTACTCGGAGGACTTGGATTTGCAAGTCTCCTTGGAGCCACCATTATATTTTTAGCTCGAAGAAATAGTAAGCTATAATTGACCTTCTTTGTATTTTTGACCTATTTACTTAACATTTTCTTAAACGTTTTCAGCCAGTGGGAGGAGGAGGAGACGAAGAAGTGTTGGACTGAATGAAGAAGAGCTGGAGGATACCTTTGATGATGATTATGAGTATCCAAAGGTCAAATTATTGGATTTGTTGAGTAATGCAGAGGGTTCTGGAGTCTCCGGGTCAGAACCATGGTGGGAGTCAAAGAAGATTCAGTAATAATGCCAACCCCTTAAAATTATTTTCTTGTCCTGGACCAATAAAATGTTAATCTTAATTAGTTGGGATTGAATTATCCCAACACATTTTTACCAAATAAAAAACAACAGAATGAATTTTAATATTTTGAAAACATTTTAGTCAAATCTTACAAATAAACTGATTTTACCTTAAAAGGCTTATGTAATATAAATTCATAAAGGATTATGAAGTAATAAGACTTAATTATTAATTTTTATAGATTTTGTAAGATCAAAACAATAACATGTTCAAAAAACAACAGGAGATACAGAATTAACCCATATTACAATACAATCACAATCCACTAAACATCAAAAACATTAGAAAGGTTTACATATTTAGTCAAACAATTGTTAATTCTTGTATTTCTGGGATGGGATACTGTTTAAGTCCCTCAAGTTATTCACTTTAGAACTTTTTAGTTAACCCATTAATGTAAATATTGTATTCAATTACAAGTCCAAAAGTAGAAATTAATCGTACATAATTCTTATATCTCTTTCTGAAATCACACAAATTATAATTAGTGAAACACGTTTTTACCAAATACAAAGAGTTCCCTAACAATATTATGACTAACTTAAATGACCTAATGTACATAAAATTGATCCAGATTCCATCATTGATGAAATACTATTGGACAATTTTACTTTTCAGTGCAATGGTTTGATTCCAGGATGACCAAATAATTGGGATTACTTTCCTTTTAATTTAACTATTACTACGTTTATATTTACCTTGCTAATAGAAGTACTTAAACATACTAAATCAAACAGTCCGTCCAACACCAAAAGAAAATCTGTTCGGATGTGATCAGAAATGGTTATCTCCAGAATTTCCGTGCCCAGAACAGAACTAAATTGACCCAAATAATGTCTGGTATTACTCTATAGAGAAATGTAAAGTCTTTACCAACTAGTGTGAAAATGTGAAATATTAACCTAACTGAATCCAAAGGAGTTAAATAATAGTTACTCTATACAAGGAATAGGTGAGGTTGAACTAAGGTTTGTTATTCTAAATCAAAGTCCCTCAATTTCATGTCAAATCCCTCAGTTGATTTAGTAGGAGCTGTTAATAGATGTCCGTTTACGGGGTGCTGCCATTGGGTTTGAAACAGGAGAAGGTTCATTTTTGACAAATCGATCACATGGACGAACACGAACACGGAGACGAGTGGACTTGAGATTTTGAACCAAGAGTGCTGGATTTGCAACTTTTCGTTTCTTCCTGGATTCACTTTTACAGAAGACTTGAGGAAGTCCCTCCCTGGAATTGATTTAAAAAAACAATACAATTTAATAACAAGGGTCAAAGGTTTTCATCAAAATATAAAGTCTAAATTGCAAGATTCATACCTCTCTTCCAAGTCCACAGACAAATGTTGGAAAATAGTAATAACTTCCATGGGTCCCAAAATGAACTTGGGGACAACTTGAAGGGCAAATTCCTTTGAGGACATCAGTGGAAATCGGATGAGGGTAAGAGCATCCTGGAGAACAGTCCTCATGTTCTCAGAAGTGTCCTTCATATCTTGTCGTTGACACTCCTCACTGGCCCAACTGAAATGAAAACAAAATCAAGCGTTAAGTACGATACAACTAACATATTAGCAGGATATAAAAAACAAGCGTGTTTTTGGAATAGTTACCGTAGGACAGCATTGAAAAAGTCCAGTTCAGAGATATTGATTTCATCCTCATCCAAGAATTTGCACAAGTTTGCATATGTGATGTTCAAGAAATCATCAGACTTAGCCACAGCCCAGAAGTTGCTGAAATGTTTGATAATAATGTTAAACTCAAAATTAGTAAAATTGTTATCATTCTTCAATCAATGAATCAGTAATTCACTGATTTAACTATGAAATTTAAATCATTAAATGATAACATCAAAAGAACTTCTTACTTGAGAAGGAACTCATATGAACTCTCCTCCAGCCCTTTCTCTTCAAACAATTCCGCAGCTTGATAAAATGTGATGGCATTCTTCTCACTCAAATTCTTCTTTAAGAAGTCTCCAGTCATTGCAAGAAGCTCACGAAGATCAAATGCCTTGGCGGCTCTCATGATTCCAATGGCATTATCCAAATTGACATCATAACCTCCAGTGTACAAGTACTGTAAAAAAATGTAAACAAAATAGTCCAATCAGTATTTTCTTTTAAATAATATTTACACAAAAAATTATAAAAATAATTTTAAATCATCATCTCAAAACTAACCTTAAGGAGTGCACGGAATGCACTTGGTTCATGTTCTGTGAGTGAAATGCTTTCAGGAGGAAACTCAAGGTCAGGCCTAAAGAACATGGTCTCAAAGACTCCAGAACAAATTGCAAGGATGGTACGATGAGCTGAAATCTCTTCCTTGTCCTCCCCAACCAAAAATGTAACATCATGAAAGAGACGTTTATTATCCAGAGCAAATGCCATTTTTTCAGTTGTTGAGAGTCGGGAGTCACGCCATTTCTCATCAAAGACTGGTGGTCCAGCCTCAGTCATCTCTGTGTCTTCACCACCACCATTCGCATCACCATTTGTATTTCCATTTGTACTTGGGATGACTTGGGTCTCTAGACCCTCAACCCCACTGGGTCCACCACCACCACTACCATTGTCAAGACGTGGAGCCTTTCGCTGGGGTCCATCCTCACCCTCAGAGTCTGAGGATAATTCAACCATTTTGTCTCCACCATCCCCACCACCACCCTCTTGATCCTCACCATCAGAGAGGACAGCAACACCCTCAGGATCCTCATCCCCTGCATGAAAAACTTGTCCAGAATGTTCCTCCATTACTGTAGATTAGATGCAAACCTGTTAAATATAAAATAATATACAACTAAAGGGTCAAAGTTCAAGGACAAAAAAAAACAATGTTTGCCTTCTTGGCGTCCCTTGATTTTACTACATAATATACCACAATATATACCGGTATATCAAATCAAATATATATACATCCAAAGCCGGCTTTTAATTCAGTTTGGTCAAAATGAATAACTCCTCCTGACCTTTGAACCTCCTCAAAATCTCCTCAAACCCACATGACATGACATGACCTTTTGAATAACTCCCAATAATAATGACTTACCTCTTTTCCTTCCTTTAATCAGTGACTTTTATTTTATTTTTCCAAATTGTAAATCTTGAATCTCTCTCTCCACAAAAACACAAAAGAATAAATTGAAATTGAGCAAGGACAAGGACAGGATCAAACTCCTCTCTTGTGTCTTGAGCCACAAAAAAAAACAAAAAAAACTATTGTGAGAAGAGACGCTGTTTTGGATGTTGTTTCCTAAAAAAATCAAAATGCTACAGAAAGGAGCAGAAAGGAGAGAGATTTGGGAAATGGACACATTTGGCCCCCGGAGAAGCAGGGGAAAAAAATGCTATTTTGAATGGAGATATAGATAGGCGGAGGAGGAGGAAAAGTGGGCAAGAATTACGGAGGAGAGCAAGAGGTGGTCAAAATTAAGTTCGACTTTACAAATGTTAAGCTTTTAAAAAAAAAATTTTGGGGGAAAAAAAGTTAATAAATTTTAAAATTTTAAAAGAAAAAAATCGTATTAATTTGTAGATGATGATGAATACAGGGAGTTTGGATTTGTATATATTTACTTTTTTATTTTGTTTGTTAAATAATTATTGTAAAATATTTTGAATTGAGAGGAGGGTTATAATAAATTATAAAAAGTTGGACTTGGACGGAATTTATGAATGAGAAGAAGAGCTTTAAAAATACTATTATTGTGGGTTTGGGTTTGATGATGGTTGATTTTTTTTGTTTTTTTTTGTAATTTCTTGATGGATTCTAATAAAACCCACAGCAGAAAGGAGTTGAGTTGTGTGCTGGAATATATATGTAGGATGGACAGAGGACGCTGGATGACTCTGAACAATTTTGAAGGAAATTGGAACTGGATATTTCTGTAGGACGTAAAATACTTAAATACCTGGAGATAGACTGGACACTTGAACAAACGACAAAGGACGCTAAATAAAAATATATAACTTTTATATCTACATTAATGAAAAAATTAATGAAAATGGATTTAACTTTAAAATACCGTTAATAATAATTTAAGTTGATTGTGAGATCAAAATCTAACAAATGACAATTTATTGATGTGTGGTGAGTATTTATATATGTTTTATGATTTGGAAATGAGTTTACATTACTACATCACATCTTTCCTGTAGCGTCGTCTTTGAACAATGGCAGAGGAATAACTTTTGAAGTTTTCATTCAACTTCTTTGGTTTTTGAACAAAAGGTTTTGTTATGAAACTTAAAAAGGTTAAATTTACTTGTAAAAAACTTGCCACCTGTGGTGGCAAGCTGCGACCGATCAACCTGGCCCTTTTTGTTGGCATTTGGACTACCATAAACTGACATTTTGTTCCCCTTTGGACCACCTTAAACTGACATTTTGCCTGTATTTGGACTACCATAAACTAATATTTTGTTGCCCTTTTGACTATCACAAACTGAGATTTTGTTGACCCTTGGACTTTCGTAAACTGACATTCTATTCCCAACTGAACTAAGTTATCTTCTAGACGTTCATAAAAAGGCCTGGCTGCTTCCAAACTGAACTAAGTTATCTTATAGACGTTTATAAAAAGGCCCGACTGCTTCCCAACTGAACTAAGTTATCTTATAGACGTTCATAAAAAGGCCTGACTGCTTCCCAACTGAACTAAGTT
>JAQIYE010000318.1:0-13850 GCA_034699765.1 Xenyllodes armatus
AGCGCCGGACACTGCCGTGAGAGTTCCGTCATGTTCTATTGCTATAAACTAAAATTATTTAAAAAACTTGCCACCTGGGGTGGCAAGCTGGAGACCGATCACATGGTAGTCCTGCGGACTACCATAAACACCGCAGATCTAATTGTCGACAGACAACGGACAGTTAGATAATCTAGAATGTAAAAGTCCAGGCAGGATAGGCCCTAAAGTGACAACCGGTTGACAACCAAGTCAAGTTTTATGACAGTTACATAACCAACCGCTTCACAACCAGACTGCCAAATAATGGGACTTTCCCAAAACCATCCACCTGCTTCACAACTAGATTGACAAATATTAACATGTCGCCAAAAACCAAGTTTTATGACAGTTACATAACTAACCGCTTCAAAACTAGAATGACATATATTGGGACTTCTTAAAAACCATCCACCTGCTTCACAACTAGAATGTGAAATCATGATGACTGCCTAAAAACTAGCCACCTGCTTCACAACTAGAATGTGAAATCATGAGGACTGCCTAAAAACTAGCCACCTGCTTCACAACTAGAATGTGAAATCATGAGGACTGCCTAAAAAGTACCCACCTGCTTCACAACTAGAATGACAAATATTAACATGTCACTAAAAACCATCTAACAGTTTCACAAATGAAAATCGGTATTTTCACCCATGAAGCAAAAATGAATGGAAAATGATAGCAATCGTGCGGACAGACAGCGTGATCACATAAGACGATCGGGTGATCGGTCTAAAACAATTCTGAAATGATCACAAAAACTAAACAACTTTGAAATTACCTAATCAGCAGAGATGGGCCTTAATTGTAGAACGCTGTTTGAGGCTACTCATATTTGAAATCAACTAAATCTCAAAATTCCCAAAAGGACCAATTTATTATTACATCATGAACGATATTATTAGATGTCCTACGGCTAATCTAAATCCAACAATTAGTAGGCATATGACCCCAACTGAATTGATATGAAGAACCCAATTATGGTATTAAGAAATTCCATTATAAACCCACATTTCAGGTCATGCCTGGAAATCTATTGTGAGACAAATTGAAACATCATGAATGAATGAATGAATGAATGATTGGTTTTCTTTCTTGAGTCTTAAAACTGCTTGAAGAGATCCAAACCAAATGACAAATCCACATGAATGATACACAACTAAACTTTTAAATCAAAAAGTGGAAATTCATGTCAGGGGCTTTCACCTCTCAATCCATTCTCTTTTTTTGGATGACAAAGATTCGTTCATTTTAAAAATACATCTATATAAATGCAAGCCAGTTCATGCATGAATGAATTTAACCTTTTGTTTGTCAAAAAAGCAAAAGTTATTTCTCAAGGTTTCAAGCACTTTCACCTCTCAGGAAATAACTTTCGTCTTGATGGATCTTCGACATTAAAGATTATATAACTTCAATGTGAGGATTTTATTTATTTTTATTGATCGAGATTTGATTAATTTGATGATTGACGTCTTTTTATTGCCAAAGGCAAAAGAAAGTCTTCAAAAAGGTTAATGAAGTACGTTAAAAGTTTCCAATAGTTGTATATGCAGGTAATAAATTGCAATCCAGAATCCAGTCTAGACAATTTATAGACTTTTTCCTTTCTTGAGCAGTCTTTCATGTCATCTCTTAAAATTCCATTTAAGAACCTTCCGCATGGGCCATCAAAAGGTTCTGGAAAATGATTTATCATCCTTGAGTCCTAGAACTAGAACATGGCTAAGTACTTCTTGAAAAATCGTTATAGACTATCGTTAGCCCCTTAAAGATCCTGTCAAAGGAAGGAGAATTCAGGAATTGTTGGATGAACTGAACTGAATTAAACATTTTCGTGATACGTTCCAGCTTCCAGCATCAACAGGAGTCAGTTGAGGTTCTTTTTTATTTCACTGGCCTTTGTCAAATTAATGACTTTCGTAATGTAGGTTTCATTTTAGTGTTGGAGGAGTTGCATTTTAAAATTGCATTTTAAAATTGCATGGGGTTTCTCGTACGCTCAAAGGATCCAGTCATCAAGATCTTTTATTGTTATTTGACATTTATACCACCTATCCAAATGATACAATTTGATTGGCCCAAAGAAAGCATTGGGAGATTATAAGAATTGTACTCGATGTTAACCTTAAAATACCAATTTGCAATAATAATGTTCCTCAAGGAGCAAATATATACCCACACACGAGAGCATCTTCAAAGTATATGAAGACCTTGCAATCCCAAAGGGATCGATCCTTTCAATTATTTCACAAACAATATAAACAATTTTAATGTCTCAATTAATTTTCAAGAGAGGATCCAGGTATGTCCTTAATTTAATGTGGTTGGCCCTACTGATAAAAAAAAACAAAAACAACGGTTTTCACTTATTGGGATGAAGATGGGCAAATGAAAATCGAAAGTGTAGTAGCCAAGTAACTCCAGAATCCAACTCTCCAGATTTTTGTACAGAATGACCACGACGAGGGAATATAGTCCAAGAGCGACAGATCCTCCAGGGCTCAGTGTTCCGGATGAGCTTGAGTTGTGAGGACGTTAAACCGGAACATGATCCCATTTTAGTCAGGAACTCTTTAATCTCTCTCATGTCCCCATAAAAATCCTATACTCTTCCTATCCTGAAACTGAATTTTTGGAATAGCTCCTAATTTTTTTTCCTTTCCTCTTGTATCCTCCAGGAATCCTGGTACTCATTCCAGAAATTTAAGAGGGTTAAAGTAAACAGTTGAGAAAGCTCTTTCGTCCTCCTAATTCACTTTCACCTCAAGAAATTGCTCTTGTGGCGTGGTTTTTAGGAAATACCTTTTGGCCCGCCTCGGGGTTTTAGTAGATCCTCTTCAGGAGTTCGTTTCATCAAGAGGATTCAATTCTGTCCTCGTCGCATTGAATTTGATTTTCATCAAAGCGAAGAGTGGTAAAAAGGTAAGAAGACTTTATTTTCAGGGACTAGAGGGTTTATATAATTTAAGCCCAAAGTTATTTTGGATTATTGGATCGTACCTAAAAGAAAATAGAACTCACTCCCGTGTCCATCACAGGTATTTTTAAAGAAAATGTTGAAACGTTGATATGAAACATATCTCTGAACCAAGGAACAGAGATATATGTGAACATTGGTTTGATATTAGCGCTCCAACGGTCGACTCGGCCTTACTAAAATCTACCACCTCCCTCCCCCACACCCCTTGCAGAGTGGCCAGATTTCTAAGTCCAACGTATTCTTTGCACATGACAACATTTGGCAACAGAGGAATGAGTAAAATTTCCACCTCATTCTCATCGTGTGTATTTCTCTACGGTCCACCTGGACCGTAGATACTTTCTACATGACACCTGTATAAAGGTAAGAAGGGGAGTTGGCCCCATAACCCCGTGCTAATATCAAAACAATGTTCACATATCTCTGTTCCTTGGTTCAGAGATATGTTTCATATCAAGTTGAAACGAGTAATGTAGAGACTTTACGAACAGGATTCTCAAACGTGTAAAAATGCAAATAACCGGAAGTGGTTTTTGCACATGTTATTGAATACTTCAGTAATCTAATAAACGGGCCCAAAACTTATTAGTGCTGTGTAACGTAAAAAGGAGCTTTGGGAAGCCTTCTTGCTATAAGAGCGAAATATCCTAACATTTTTAAATACCCACGTGTTCTTTCAATCAAGTTAGCATTTCGGAAAAATCAATTTTTGTGTGAACTTTTAAGCTAACGAACCCACACCAGTTTTTGAGCATGACAAGACATGTGAACTTCATGGAATGATTTTCAGAAATTTAATTAATTAACTTAATTGAAGTTCTTTCTTCTTTCAAGCCACCAGCGCTGTTTTAAGGAGGTTATTACAGCCCAGTGAGGTTCAAAGGTGTATACATGATCACAGAGGCATAATTACTGATGGTGAGGATACAACTCCAAAAGTTCTCAAGGACAATTATGTCACTCACCCTTAAATATGTCCTCGGGGACCTGGCAGGAAAAAATTAAAAAGTTTTGGTCTTTTATGCTTCCATTTCCTTTATGACACATTATAAGTATTCTAAAAGCATTGAAAATTTCCCAGTGTAGCTCTAAGGGTTAAGTTCTTCTTAAAAGTACCAAAATTTAGATCAAAAGCAAATGAAATATCTTGAAAGGGACCCCCTTTTTAGGGTAGTTTTGAGTACACTTGACAAGTACCTAAGAAGAAAGTCAAGACTCCAAAAACAGAAATTGTTTACAAAATTCCAGATTGTATGACAAATCTCTTTTAAGTGCATCCCAGGCACCTGTTTCATTTCTATCTATTCCGTAACAGGTGTGAAAGAAAAGAAATCCAACTTTAAAAAAAAGTCAACAATATCTTTTAAATGTTTTTTCATGTTTTACTTTGATCTTGATCCTTGATGAAAGTTGTTGACGACTCCCACCAAGATGTTCCAAGAAAGGCTACGGAAAAGAACTTTGTACTTGATTCCTTTTATCTGAATCAAAAGGAAAGAGGACTTTCTTTAAAAGTGTGGGACTGTAGACAGTAGGTGAGACTTTTTTGTCCGTCTTATTTAAATAAAAGTGTTAAGAGAAAGTATAGTAGTTGAAGCGTAATTTCTCAGTAAGCAGCGTTGCTTAGCTAGATAGGAGGTACCTCCACTAATGAGACAAGAAACAAAAACCCATTTAAAAACGTGTATAGCCAAGGTTGTAAATTAAGATCAATATGAGCTTAAAAAATATTTTGAAATTTTCAAAAGCTGTGAATTTTTTTTAAACAATATCTCAAAAGTCATCTCCTTCTCATCATTTCTCCTTTAGCTACACATAAGTTAGACACCAATTTGCTTGAGGCCAGAAATCCATGATTTGACTTCTCATCATAGAACACAACACATTCATCCTTCTGGGCATTCTACCTTGAACTTTCACTTTTATTCACTCATAATAATATCATCCATTGTGTCCCAAAATCCGAGATGAGGGTGCATTTTCATTTTCCTAGCTTGAGGAGAAAGTGCTCCTTAATATAGTAGTAATGTGAGTGCTTTCTCTTTGGAGAACGAGTACAAAGTGGGTGAGAACAAATGAAAATGAAAGGACTCTCACTGTCATAGCCCGAATTCCAGGAATAAATGAATGTGGTAATCTAATCCGTTTCCAGTTTCCATTTTTGGTCTTCTGCTGCCACTCACTTTTCTGGATGAGTACGCATCCATCCGATCCCAAATTGTCTAATGAATGGCATGTCCTGACATGAATATTAATATCAAAATATAATTGGAAATGTATGAATCATGAATCCACAGGGTTTCAGCGGATCACACCACTTTCATTTTCATTTGCTCTCATTCTACACCAATAAATCACGTAATTAATTATTGGACAAGGAAATAAAGGTTAACAAGATCTTGAGGGATACAAATAAAAATTGCTGGGGATGGGAAATAAAAGTATGAAAAAATTTGGTATGTGGAAGTATCTTTGATATTAGAGTTTATTGTGAAAGACGTAATCTTTTTTTTAAATAATACTTTCACCACTACTAGAGAATATGCCAATTACTAGTGGATAAATTTGACTTTAGATGTCCTCAACCACAACACCCCCGAAAACTAGTACATAAAACCCACTTTCACTTTGAAAATGGAACTTGATCATTCATTCATTCGTTCAACTTCAAGGTAGGTGGTTTCTGTAGGTGTAATGTGTACATAGTACGTGTGGTTGAGTCACTTGGCAAACTTTTTCATTAATAAATTAACTACATCTATCTACAAATCCAAGAGATTCAACTGGTTGTTTTGTTTTACTCATTTACAAAGGTCCACGAGGGGCTTCCTCCTCCACCAGTTGTTTTAGGTTATTCTTATTTTGAGAATTATTCTCAAAATCAGTCAAGTGAGACGGATGTTTTATTATTCTCACATGAATACAACTTTGCGATTTTGTGTCAAAATAATAATAAGGTCATAAACAAAGGGGGTGGAACTCGAGATGTATGTAAGTCTTTAGTGAGTAGGAGACAAGGTAGCATTATTGACATTATTGTGAAACTAGAGTAGAATGAGATTTTTTTGTACTTCTGACTTCTGAGGCTCCAGAAAGTCTGCCTTTATTATAGAAAGAACTTAACAATGAAGAAAGTTTTTCTTCTCGCGAAAAGTTTGGAAATTTTAGGTCTTTCATTTGATTGAGTTTCAAAATAAAATAACAAAAAGGGATTTTGGTGACAGAATGTATGGGGCTGCTACTTGAAAACCCCTCAATCCCATCAAATGCAACTTGATGTGTTAAACAAATAAATACTAAAACAACAGACTTCCTTTGATGTTATTTTATTATTTCATTTTATTTGGAAAATTTTGGTATGAATGAAGCGTCTGGAAAGGTTGGGTTGGTTGCATGATTAATAGAATCTCATAATACTCTATTGATATAACCCATGGTTAATTCTCTTAAAGATATTTTAAACTAGAATTGAGCCTTCGCCTTTTGGTCAAAAAGTTTTATAAACTTTCTACAATCCTTGGAATTTAGTACTGTTAAAATAGAATTGTTTAGATATTAAAGAAAATTTGAAGGCAAATGAAAAGTTAAATGGTTCAAATTTTCTCTCAAAACATTATGTACTCGTAAAATGACGTCAAATGCGTTTATTCCAGAAATTAAAAACTTTGAGCTTGAAAGAAGCAATGAGAGAGGACAGATAGACATTCCAAATCCAATAATATGAGCTGAAGGAGAAAGTATGGATTTTTAACAAGACTTGACTGTTACGTAAAAAGGAAAGTTTCACTGGTAGTCGTTATTCCAAATGGAACAAAAATCTATCCTGTCCCAATTTAGACAGTGAAGAGTCTCAAACTCATTTTAACAAGATTTTTTGAAAAAAAGTTTTAAACAAAAGATAGGGAATCGTATAAAGGATTACTCCAAAACTTCCTGACTTAAAATTTTGTAAAAAAAAATAATTTTTATTCAAGACAAAAAGTCCTTAGAAAACGCGTACTAATTACTTTTGAAAGGTAAAGTAAGTCTACTTTATCTCTGCTCAAAATTTTTTAAGGTAACTTTGTAATACTTTTTCAATTTTTTAGGCCAGAAAGTAGTATGTCAATGAAATCAGGTCAAAATGGGTCGTCTGGGCCCAATTCTAAATCTCAAAGTCTACCAATTACAATGATTTCCGGCTACTCAACCACAAATGCTTTCCTCCTTGACCTCCTCTTCAGCTCAACCCCTGACCCATCCTCAACTCAAGGCTCATTTCTTGAGTTCCCATCTTCTCATGCTGTAAAAAATATGGAATTATACGGAGGAGAGTCAGTGTCAGGGTCGCCGGGTGGTCAGAGTGCCCTTGACCATCGGAATGAGGTTCTCGCCAATGTAGAAATCGGAGTCCTTGGACTCATTTTGGTCCTTGCTGTATTTGGGAATGGGGTCATGCTCCTTGCCCTTCGTCGTCAACTGGAGTTCCGTCCAATGTCCCGAATGTATTTTTTCATGTTGAACCTGAGTATAGCTGACCTCCTCGTTGCACTTGGGAATATTCTCCCACAGCTGGTTTGGGACATTACATATAGATTTCAAGGACCTGACCTCCTCTGCCGGGTTGTCAAATTTCTTCAAGTATTTGTTCTCTATTTGTCAACATTTGTCCTAACTTCAATGGCAGTGGATCGGTACATGGTGGTTTGTCATCATACATTTTCAAGGAATCACTATGTTGGATTTAGAGGACCCAAAGCTCTTGTCATCATTTCATGGATTTTAGCAATTCTATTTTCAACCCCTCAGGTTTACTTATTTGGGATGAAAGAGGTCAAGGTAAGTACATACGTCTAAGGTTTCTGTATGTAAATGCACTCTTTATTTAAAGTGGGTAAACTGATACAATTGTATTGCTACGCAAATACGGTGTCCTCGTAATCCACAAAGATTGATTTAGAATTTATTCAATGTACTCAATCGACATCAAGTTACTACTTAGAATTGAGGAAGGATTTAACAGACTTTCCTTCTACCAAAATTGATTATTTTTTCCCTTCATGCCCCCGGACTCAATAACAACAAAAATCTTTGAAAGTCAAGCTGGCATTGATGTACAGAGTATCCTTTGAGTATGTCAAGGGGTTTTGGTCAAAAGAGTTGAAATTTAAAGTGAAGTAACTAAAATTATATCAAAGTCAAAGCCACAAAGTAAAGCCAATTTTCATCCAGTGAAGTGAATAAGTTCAGATTTTATAGGGTCAGGTCCATTGGACTTTGAATACGAGAAATAGGAATTTATAAGACCAATTTTTAGAAATTTTCACCAGAGGGAAAACTTCCAAAAAACTGGCAAGGTCCAGTGAAGCGATCCTGTAATTCAGGATGTATTTTATTTATAGGTCCCTGGACATTCTCGATACATTTGGTTTCTCTTACATTTCCTTTGGGAATTTTAGAGACCTCATCCATCATGTTGACAGATTAGAGTGTCCTCGCAGTTTCCCTGATTCCTTCCTAAACCACAGATTTATTGTTGAATCTGGTGGACTTGGACTCAGGTCATCTCATTTCATCCGTGCCTGACTGACCCATTCCATCCGAGTACATTTTGTTTATATAATTTATCGAGGTTTTATACACTCTCAGTTTCCAATTAATTGGTTTTTAGGTTCACAGCTGTCTCCTTACTCATTTTGACGGTTTATTACGTAATTTTTATTAACCCAGATTTGATCAGTTAGTTAGGCTGCTGATGTTGAAGAGTAAACCACAGGCACTCGTCCTTGATAGGTCACTTGCAGGAGTTGTCCTTGTTCAATTTGTGGTTTCGTTCAAAGCTAGTATTTTCTTGTATATTGGGACATTGGGGGAACAGGGCGAGAAACAATGAATTACTTTCAAACAAAAACGACCATGAGAAATGTTTCCCTAGAATGTCTTTTTTCATGTCATGAACACAAGTATGAATACCAATGAGACAATGCAGTATATGGAGAAAGCATGAAAGAAATTGTTTAAACTAAACCACATATACAAGTTTTGGCAATTTGCGTTATAGGCAGACTTGGCCTGGTCGCCCACAAGAAGTCTTTCTTGAAATGACTATTTTTACTGTTCTCGTCCAAAACTCCAACTTAATCAAATTCTCTGTCCATAAAAGGTAACTCGTCTTGTAAGGGAAACTAGAAACTTGTGGACAAGAGAACAAGAGAAGTCCAGATTGCATATCAGCATAGTCGGACTACATGCATGAAGAAAGTCCATTTGTCCAAATGGGAAATGAGGGAGAAAGCATCTCCAAGACGTCAAGTGACTTGAATGCTAATGCACTGGGACTCTGGTTTCACGCTGTCCGGATCACTGAAACTGTGTTTCCTAGTAGTCCAGGTCCAGTTTCCATATGTCTATTCTCATAAAACTGTATGATAGTCAGTAAATAATGGTTCTGTAGAAATGCCAAGCAATAACAATGATTGTTATTGGTTTCGATTAGCCCACATACATTTTGTGTATATCCGCGCTCGAGACGTCTCATTATATGAGTTGCATTCTCGAATTTAATTCAGTCTTTGCGTTTTATTTGTTTGGGAAATTATTAGTCAGGTTCAGGGGTCATGGACTGTTGGGTTCATTTCCCAGAACCATGGGGAGCTCAGGCGTATGTGACCTGGTTCGTGGTCTCGATATTTTTCTTTCCACTCCTCATCATTGGATTGAGTTATGGAGCCATTTGTATCAAGGTCATTCGATTCCATCTTCCCCTTGAACCCAAATCCGAAAGTAAATTGAGTGTTCTCAACAATGGGACCCCAAGTTCAGAGTCTAGACCAAAAATGTCAAGAAGACAACAATTACAGAGGAAACATCATTCCTTCTCCTCGTCCTCGAGGACGGAAACGGAATCTGAGGTCACACCATCTGGAGGTGATATGACCGCGCTACAACAGGTCAGCAGTGATATTATAGTTGTTTATTGGTATTTTTTTTAGTTATTTATATTAGTTCTGGGTCTAAATAAAAATATTTTGATGAATCCAAACCCGGAACTAATTTTGATTGAGAGTCAATAATACAAATTATTAAAATGAAATAGGTACTTTTCCACTAGTACTGGTACAGTGAAATGAAAGTCCAAATTAATGGCTTGCGTACTGGCTTTTCATAATGAACCTAATGAAAACGAGTCCTTCATCCTAATCAAAATCAAGGGATCCTTTTGATCTTCAGTGATAATCAAATATTTATTTCATTTCATAAATAAAGGGTTTGAAAATATGAGCACGAGTTGTTTACGTGCATTTTTGTACTCAAAAACATTTTCGAACTCTATTTACAAAATACTAAAGGACTGAAATTTAATTTTGGTGGTTTGTATGTTGACAATCTATTTCAAGATGAAATTAAAATATGTATTTTACGTTTTATTCTATTCTTTTTCTTGTAGGGTCAAGGGGCCACCACGGGTCATGAGAGCAAGAAGGGACTAAAGCGTCAAATCAGTCAAGCCAAAATCAAAACGCTCAAACTAACTCTGGTCATTGTGATTTGTTTCTTTGTGTGTTGGGCCCCATTTTGTTTTACACAACTTCTCATGGTTTACAATCCTCCTGAATCTGGTAAAAAAAGGATCTTGACTAACATTTTATTGTTGATTTTACTACAATAGCTAAGAATATAAATTTTTATTATAAAGTGTAAATTTTGCATTTTTATAAACAGATGAACTAGTTGGTCCCATTCGCGTCATCCTCCTCCTCCTTGCATCCCTCAATGCTTGTACAAATCCATGGATTTATTTGGCTTTTAGTGAGACCCTTCTAAATCAACTCAGGGTAAATAAAATAAATCTCTATTTTTATCCCATTGTTGTTTGGTTTTTTTAAAAGTGGGCTCAATTGAGAGTCAAAAGATCATTCATGGAGTTCTCTTCACGTAGTACTAGGAAGGAGTTGTTTTTATTTACCAAGTATTTACCTTCCCCCAATCTCATTCAATTTCTTTACGACATTTTTATATACTTAGATGTTTCTTGGAATTGGACTCGCTCGTGGATCCGATGAACCCAGTATTGGAGATGATCATGAGGCTCTCCCACATCATCCTGGTGGTGGTAACCCAGGTACTTGGAAGAATCCTCCTGAACTAGTTAGAGCTCTTCCTGGAATGATGGGGCGAAAGGCAGAGACGTCCATTGATCAAAATGAACAGGGTTACCCTGCTCAACCTCAAACAAAGTCGGAAATCCTGTAGTAAAATGGCTTTTTGGAAATATGGATCCAAACTGATGATCAAAAATATTTATTGCATGATGAGGATTTGGGACACAATGGAAGAAAAAGGGCTCGACTCAAACAATGTGAAATTATTTTTGAAGATATCTAGATAAGTACTTAATGATTGTATTGTAATGGCACTACTTGTGAGTTAACTTCGGTGTCGTAAGTATTGATTAATTATGGTGTAAGCCAAATTTTGGTTTAGATTGATGTTTCTTTTTTGAATTAATTAATGCCTATTTTTGGGTAATGGTAGCAAGGTGATTGATAGAATGGAAAAAAGATCTCATATGTTATTTGATCAAGTTTTCATCAGAGTCAAAGTCAAATCATCTATCATCTATAAGCTCTCTTGTCTTTGTAATATAAATAAATGTTATTCAATAATCACAAAATCTACTACCTTCATTCCAATATGTAAATAAATGATATTATTAGGCGAGTTCTAGTATTTCAATTTAGTATTAACACAAATAGTACCCAATTTGTAGTATTCATAGTCATAAATGAACAACAAAAGACAAAAAGCATTTACATCCTTGATTATATGAAATTTTAGAAATCATATCTGATAGAGGGGTCAAAAGTGTATCGAGTCGAGTCAAGAATTTTAACAGCCTCCTCCTTGGCAATATCCTGAAGATTGTCCTGACTCGTCATCGTCCAGTGATCACTTACGTCTGGCCATGACCATTCCCTGAGCTTGGTCAAACAAGCACGTCCAGCATTTGAAAAAGCTCTTTGAGCTTCAAGTGGCATTTTGGCAAGGTTATTATATGGATTCACAGGGTCAAGGACATGAGGAACTTCCCTTAAAATCTCACTTGGAATCTCATTCCCAAAGTATGAGTCAGAGTAATAATCCGTAAAATAAGTTTTTAAGTTTGAAAAGTCAACCATTAGCTCAAAAAACCTTTCCATCCCTTTAAAAATATCATTGCATCCAATGTCTCGGACAGCTTTGATTGCAATCGTTTCCATCAGTAAAGAACGACCTCCAATGTAGTATCCATCAATTTCAATAGTTCTGTCCCAATATTTGGCAAGACGAATTATTGAATGAGTAAACGCAGATTGTCCCTTTACAAAATTTACAGCGTCTTCGGACAAAGATGGACTGTATATAAATGATTTTCGGAACGGGTTGTCCATGTCCTTAATCTTTGACATTGTAGCATCCCTTTGGGTGGTAAGAAGTCCTTTAAGATTAAGAGCAATTGAAAGGTCAAATTGGATCCCATTATGTTCAAAACGAATGGCAAACTCGTTGATTACTCGAACATTCTCATATTCTCGACTTTTCTTCAAAAGCAAGACAATTTCATGAAGTGTTTCATGTAGTGGGAAAGACTTGTTGTTCAAGAAAATCACAAGGTCAAAATCATCCGAGGGTGAAATTGCAGTTCTCTTTCCTCTTCCTCCAGCAACAAGGGCTCTGTTGACGTCTCTACGTTGACTTCGGATAAGATCAAAAACTCGATTTGCTGCTGTTTTCTCATATTGGCTTTCACCCCGTACCAGGCTGTCTGAGAATTCACTCAAAATTTGGCGTATAGATGGTACAGAATTCCCAGCACCCATTGTATGTAGTTTAATGCTGGAAATACAAAGAAATAATTTTAAAAAAAGTATGTTCGCTTATCAATGAAGCTGTTTCTTAAATAGCCAAATTTGTCGTGGGACAAATAGTTAAGGACAAATGCAGAATATATATCTAATCTGAAATTTTAAGCCACGCTTGGCTCATCCAATCAAAAATTGGTAGGACCAACAGATACCGCATTGCAATAAAGGTCTGAACGTAAGTCTATAAATCATATATTGACAAACCAGAATTTTGGAAAAAATAAATAACACTCACCAAACGCGAGAGCTAAGTTATAAAATTCCAAAAAAATAACTCCAATTAGATCAGAGAATGTTTTGGAGAATGAAATGGTTAAAACACAACCAATTAATAAAATTAAAATGATTAAAATTAACCAGAATTAAGGTTTATCAAATGTTATGTAATAGTTGTGATAAATCTCAAAATTCCGTTCTTAAATACTATATACTATCCTGTGGGCTTTTAAAATAAGAAATAGTAAAGAACCAATTAAATGGATCGAACCTAACCATATGGAGTTGGATCCGACAAGGAATGAGTTGGTGTTCCTCAAGTTATGAATTGAGTGTTGGTGATATGACGCCAACTTATTGCTTGTGATTAGTAAAAAAATTAACTAGACTTTAATTTGCCCTCTTTCCTTCTTCACTAATCTTAATAGATTCAATGTGGAACCAAATGAGATGCATAAGCAAAAATTATTTTGTAGCTATTTTATGTTCAGCTTGCACAAAAAATAAAACAAAAGAATTGCATGCATGGAATCTTGCTATTCTTAATTCCTCCACGGTCCATCATCCACTTTCGAACTGGTATAATTGTCATCTTTTTGGATTTTTATTTTGAAATTTGTATACAGCATTACTGTTACATAATGTTTTAAAGACAATTTTGACACGCATTCGATAATTTCATTAGGGTCAGGGTCCAGTCCATCCCAAGAACTATAACTCCAATTAGACACATCATCCCATCCATT
>JAQIYE010000319.1:0-13847 GCA_034699765.1 Xenyllodes armatus
CTGTCTGTTTATGGTAGTCCGAAGGACTACCATGTGATCGGTCTCCAGCTTGCCACCACAGGTGGCAAGTTTTTTTTCTAAAACGAGGAAACCTTTCTTTTTTCCCTTTGACATACAGTAAAACGACTACGACTTTCGTCGTTTTCTGTTTTTTCTCGCTCTCCTTTTCTTCAGGGTTTATATGGATGCATTTAAAGGCATTGTATTGTTTAAAATTGAACAACAACTCTGTAATGGGAGACTTTAAGGGCTCCTTCCTTCAACTTTTTCCACTACTGTTTCAGTTAACATGAAGAGACCTCGTGTTGTAGAAAGAACCAAAACCAAAGGGACTATATACAATCGGATCCAGGAACCATTTCTGCCTGAGGACCCTTGATAAATTGACCCTTTTTGAATCATTAGTCAATTCATGGATGACTCATCCAAGGGGCCTATGGCTTTCTATTGTTGTTTTCTTATTCTTTCAAATATATGAACACCAACAACGCAAAAACCCAATTGTCCTTAACCATGACCAACCCTCTTCCTTGGTTTCAGATCATAAGGGACCAGTGTGAGGGTACTTTGAAGCATGTATGTATTGGCTTCAATGGAGACAAATACAGGTCCGTTTACAGCCAGCCTGGAGACAGAGCAAGGCCAAATGATGTTTGTACAAAGTGTTGAAGTTTAAGGGTATCTTCCCTTACTGTTGTTGAGATGTTGACCTAAAAAGGCCCCTCCTCAACTTAACCCAGTCCTTAGAAGGTACTTGGAGAAAAGACCCAAATAAATTGTAAAATTGTAATATAATATGTATTTCATAAGTGCATCATCATCAGTTCATCCCCAAAACTAGT
Source organism: Xenyllodes armatus (assembly GCA_034699765.1). Lineage (NCBI taxonomy): Eukaryota > Metazoa > Arthropoda > Collembola > Poduromorpha > Odontellidae > Xenyllodes > Xenyllodes armatus. The sequence goes on from JAQIYE010000319.1 coordinate 843, forward strand.
GCTTATAAATACATGACCCTGAGGCTTCTTGTTTTTCTTGGTTCGCTTTTACAGTACCGTTTGAGTAAGATGTTGAGTACACAAAAACTATTGTTTTGAAATATTGGCTACAATAAGGTTGTATCACATTTTTTGATCGGAAAACTAAAAATGGTATAATACCTCATAGCCAAATCTAGTCATGATTGTCTTGCCTCGACCTTCAAAAAAAGGTCAAATCCGTTGCAACCTTACTCTAAAGATAAGTTATCTACTGATATGATAAATCATAACGGGGCTGGCTGAATATCCTTAATACTGTTTGAGACACCCTTTAGTAAGTTTTGTAGTTTTTGTCAAGGGAAAATATTAAAGACTAATACTATAGTATGACTCACCCAGACCCAAAACAAACGCGGACAAAAAGAGAATCGAAAGTCAAAGTCAATGCTAAATTTAAAAGGATATATCTGTAAACTAGCTAATTGAATTCAAAGAGGGATAAACTATAAACTACGATATGAATTTGAGGTTTATCCAGACGTACCTTACAATTACAGGTCCCAACCCAAATGAATTTTACCCTCTTCTCTAATAACAATCACACAAATACAATAGAATCGTTTCATATGGTATTATGATATATGATAACTGTCTAACATTGTAACATTGGAAGAATGAGGAAAAGGATTGAAGGAAAGAAAGATGCTATTAATTGTCCCGTTCCGGGTCCTTTAATGCCAAAACGAGGTGAGATGAATGATACCTGTTTTATAAAATTGTTATATCTTTTTAGCTCAAAGGATTTCCAGGATGAGTCATCGTCCACATCATGAATGACCCAACACATTTTAATACCTTTTATTAATGGCAATGGGATAGGAGGATCCAAAAAGTAATATTTTTAGCCTGACCTCCATTTAATGACAGACGCAAACTTTTCTCTCTTAAAATGACTAATACTGTAGAGAATATACTGTATGTTCGACTTTTCTGTCTTAGCATGCCTAATTTTGTCGAACTCATTGATATTGAGAAAGAAAAGATGACCTCATAAAATACTCACCAGAATAAGCACAAACACTTGTCATATGTTACTGGAATGACCTCTTTCTCTGTTAGAAAGGGAAAGAGGTCATAGAGGTGAAAATATTAGTATACTTTTTTTTTAGTAGAACCTGTCAACGGGGTTTTAATTTTTTCCCTGAAGCCTCAGTAATGAATTCTCCGTAACTTCAGGATTGATGTGACGAGTTTCGAAATCTGTCTTACTGGTCATCGTACAGTTCTTTTTTTTAAAAACCCCCGTTGAACCCGATTCAGAACCGGATCCTAAAATAAACTTCGGATTCAGGTTGTTCTAAAAATTGTTGAGCAATGATATGTCATGAATTACAATCCCCACTCAATTACAAATGCTTTTTGTGAACAGGTCGGGTTATAGGTCTTTTATATTAAATTTAAAAAACATTTAGTTCTTTATGGCTATTACACTAAAATGATTCCTTTTTCTGACCATGAGCTTTTGTGTCAATGAAATGGAGGACAATGTAATGTAAAATGTAATTTAACATTGTCATAAAAATAAAATACAAATAGGGAGCTCTGAAGGTAATCTTTTGTATGTGACCATGATTCTGGGTAACCAAAAAGAGTGACCTCAAACGCCCAAAACCTGACCCAGCCACATTCATTTCCAATGAGAAACCTTTCAAAAATAAAAATTGAAAAGGGTTGAAACTGAAAAGTGTTGAAAAATCAAATATGATTGAGTGTGAATAAAAGTTCTTTGGTTCCCTTCCAATTCTTTTGTGTCAATAAATATCAACAAAGTGTACCTGTATACGATATTTTATATTTTATGCCTCGCATTGTCATTCTGATTTTTGAAAACTGTAGGAAACATGTTTAAGGACTGTCGTTTTTCGTCCATGATCGATTTCAAATTGTTTCCAAGTTTTCTCAAGAAGACAAAGGCGTAAAAATTGAACTTTTTATCACAAACACATGTTATTGCAATGTAAAAGCCATTTATAAAGGAAGGGCTTTGAACTTTAAACCTAAACCAGTCCTTCCAATAAGCTTGATCCAATATTGCCAATTTAATTCATACCAGTGCAAATAAAATATAAGAAAACCGTCTAACCACAAACTACCCAAACATTAAGCATAAACATTTTTTCTATACATGGATCAAACAAATTATGATTAGTTGGCAGTAATTTTGCGACATTTTCTAATTTACTTCTATAAAATTAAATGTTCCAACATTTTGCAGAACACATTTTCCATGAGTACCTTCCTTTTTCGGATTGTCAAATAAAAACGTTTCTTGAGCCAGGAACAATTTAATTAAAAATATAACCCTTATCTCTGTGGTTAATAATTTTTTACTGTTTAATTTTCTTATATGAGCATCCGTGGCTCTCATATTGAGCTGGTTTGATCGGGCCTCTGTATACAAATAAAAAATCAAAGCAACCGGTTTGGGTTTTATTTGTTTATCAAAGCCTTTAGCTCTCTTGCATAATAATAAATCGAAATTATTTTGAGAGTTCCAGTTTTTCGAGGTACAAAAAACTTTGTGCTGCATTCAACTACTGAATATATATAATCTTAAATCACAACCTAGTAATAATCATAAAGAGGTTGTTCACTCTTTCTTGGACATGGACCTCTTCGACCTCATGAAAAGTTCAAAAACATATATTTAAATAGATAAATTAATAGAAAGAGGACAATACTAATGACAATAACTCAGAAAGGTTTATCCATATCCCAGATATCAAAGAGCCATTAAGAATTAAGATACTACAAGTAGTACAAAAGCCAACTTTTTAGGGAGTCTCATCATGTCATTTCTCAATCACGTTTCATTTCAATAACCCGGTCAGGTTCTTTTTTTTAAAAACATCACCATCCAGGGTCAAATTGAAATCAAATCAGTTTTTTCTCCAAACGTGGACACACATACATAACATAATCTGTATTTCGAGAAATACTAGGAGTAATAATAATAACAATAGTCATAATCATCAAAATCAAATCTGTTTGAGACCGTTGACACTCCTCTTAAGGGAGCCTTATATGTAGAAGATGCTTTTTTTCCCTTGGTCTAATCTAAAGATGACATTGATGATGAGATGAGGGAAGTAGATGGAACAACAAAGCCTTTTCTTCTCAAGTTCAGCAGGGTTCCCCGTAGTAGTTTGAAGGGAACTTATTGTATATTTATAATCTGGAGAAATATTAAGCAGTGGCGTATCTAAAGCCAAGCGCAAGCTTAAACTTGATCCGTTTACAAACTAATTCATTGTTTCTGCATAATTTTGCATGTATATATGCGGAACCAGGCTGTTCTTTAGAGGTATTATCTTTTTGAAGTTGGACAGAATTTTAGCAAATTAAGATTTGTTGGTTTGACCTCAACTAATTCGGTCCAACATCCAACTTGTTCAACCCAACTGTTCCTTCTTCTCACGGAAATGGTAGGCTAGGTCAGCTCAACACAGTAGTACTAGCATTTTAGTAACACAATAATGCCTCAAGGGCAAGGCAAGGGCCCTTTAATAAAAAAGGGTTTTACCCTTCATCTTCATGTCGTAAATGTCAAGATGAAAGTTCCAACTTTTGATATATGATTGTGTGGGTGAGCCCTTAAAAAGAAACCAAAGAAAAAAACTAAACAAAAAAAAACCTGAAGACGAATCAAAAGTTTGAAATTTCCATTTCGATTTTATATATCTTCAAATAACAATGCACAAAATATACACATTTGAATCTCAAAAGGTTTTTAAGATCACTTTTTATAACCCGTTGATCAGTAAGTCATTATTATGCTGAATCTGAATCGTCCTGTATCAATTGTTAATTTTTTAAAGTTCAAAAGCTTCTATTTCTTTTTTTTATACAAATATAGAGGTGAATCAGAATCGTGAATTAAAAACTAGAAATGATACATCATACACAAAAGGGGTTCCACTGAATCGGTGGAGTTAGTTATCCATCTCATCATTTGTTTACCATAAATTAAATTCAAGGAAGTGAAATAATAATGCAAATGAAAGTCCATGCTCAACTTGTTCAATCTTAAACCTAAATTTAAGGATCCTCGTCAGGTCAACCCTTACAATTTTCTTCGTGAGAGAAGGGAGGGGACTTGAACTTCTTCAATTCCAAATTATACAAACTCAAATCAACTCAAGTGTGAGTGATAATGATGGAAACTACTCGATTTCCATATCTATGGCATTATGACAATAGAAGTTGAAAAAAGTTTAGTTTTTAACGTTCGGGGTACCAGGGACTTAAAGGGTCCTTACGAGGATTAAATCCTGTCCTGGATGCAATATGACTTGTTCGTTGTTCATATCCTTTCTTTAAATCCTTCTTCTGAGTTTGATTTTGACACGAAGGAAGGAAATGAAGCCCTTAAAGGGCCCTCCTTGATTTTTTTGAAACTATAATTTTATTCTATTCTTTTGTTACTATTGTAAGTTTTCCTCCCACAACAAAAGTACCAAATCTAACGACAATGAGTTGAGCCAAAAGTTTTAAAGATAAAACTTCAGCTCAGCTGATAGGTCCTTGTTGGATTTGGAACCTTAATTTTTTTCTGTTTAGTTTTTCCATATGTTCACGACACGACACCCACCCTTAAAGTCTGAGTGCCTTGATTTGATGCTTAGGATGATAAAAATTGAGTTGGATAATGTTTATGCCTTAAAGTGATGAATTAGAAAATGGAGAAATGTTCAGGCGCGCTTATGTTTTATGCAATTAACTGCTTTTGAGAATTTGAAAGGTCATTGCTAATAATTTCACTAAAAATATTGAATGATCTATTTTTAACGAGTTATGATGGCATGGCACAAATGTTCTATACATGGCTTTTCTGAAAATCCTGCAACATAGCTATAGGTTAAGGAGTTCATGTAAGAGTCTAACATTCGATCTCACAGGTTTTTATGTATTCCACTCACATCGCATCATCACATCCACTACAAGATATTATTGTTTACTTTGGGCAGCTGATGATGGTGAGGTACACGTATGACGAGACAGTAGTTTCATGGATCTTTGAAAGACCTTCACTTGCTCCTTCCCGTATTTGACCTCAAGTTGTTCTTATTTTTGAATATTGATGGATGATGATGAAAGAACAAGTTTGCTTTCCCAGTTACCCAAAAGGGATTCGAGGTTTCCATTTCCATACAACGATAAAACACCTACAACTGGCTCATCTCCATTTTAGCTAGAGATTAGAAATGAGTGGATCATCCATCGGTCATCAATGGCATCATCCCAATCTCAATTAAATTCATCAATAAAACACCCATCTAACTAACATCTTTAAATTGGGAAAACTACTGGTTTGATTACGTAATTTCCAAATGATATCATTATGATTAGTCTATTTCGACGTCTAGCCAATTAGTCATCTGGTTAGGGCACCTCTGAATTATTTTTGCCAGTACTGTAAAATTGAAAATTTGTGTTTCCACGACTCATTTATTTGCAAGTAAGACAAGATGCGGATTTTAACCCAGAGACCTAAGAAACAAACTGCTTTGCCGATGTGGCGATCATTAAGATTGAGTTTATAAGTTGCTATACGTTTTAAACCCCATGCGATAAATGTGATGAATCATGACAGTTTCCTGAGTTCAGATCGACCCATTAAAGGTCAAACCATCGATAATTTGCAGCATGTAGTTAAAATGAAGAATCGAAAAGTTTCGTGGACTGGCGTGAATGTGGATTGCCTAGATACTCATAATTGACAAATTTTTTGTAGTGTATCGTGGCCCATCACGAACGAATGTACACAAAATGAGCATGCCATCATATAAAAACACTTAAACCCTAATGCGCCCAAGAAAGATACAAATCGAATAATAACTCAATTGTCTGGAGTATGGCCTCCACTCACCAATAATATGATTAAGGTCACCACATCACAGTCACCAACACACGTGGCTGCTCTTCCTTACAGACAAGTTGATCTGTAAGTTTATTGTACATACATTTTGTAGAGAAAACGACAATCAAACAGACGCAAAGTAAATTTTACAACTGACTTGTCATCATTAAACTGTCCCAAAATGATAAGAGATTTAATACGTCCCATTAAAGTCTAAACAAGGGAAGAGATAGTCATCGTCCGTCATCGTGTGTTATGATTCCAATGCAATTTGGAGACAAGTTCCAACCCAAATATGTCTCAGGCCAAGCCAGGCTCCAAACAATCATTGGTTTCGACGCCAAGTTGGCTGATGGTTGTAACGTAACCTTTCATTATGAAGGTTTGGAACGTTTGGAGCATGTGACGAATAAGACTGTCGTTTTTGTTTACTAATATTAGTAAGGAGGTCTGAAATGAAGGGGAGAAGAAAAACCTCAACGCATTTGACCCATATGACCCTCGAAGGCAGCTATAAAGATAGCGCTTTGATGGTGTCAGGGGCGTGTCTTGTCCGTATATTGACTGCCGAGCCACCAAATACTTCGACGAGTTAATGAACTTGAAAATAGGTCAATGTGGTTCTGGAGAAATGAATTGTCCTAAAATAAACCTCTTATTTTTCACGCCCCTGACCTGTGTGGATCATGAACTCATGCGAGTCATATTAATATATGAGGTTTACGATAAAAAGATGAGCTTTTCTCCCTGTTATGTTCTTATGATAGCTGTCATTTTACCTCATAGAATTCTGAGGTTGTCAAATAAATTAACTTACCATGATCTAATAAGTAATATTCTAAGAAGTAAGTGGATCATTTTGGATACATCAATCGTGTAAATTTTATGAGATGTTTTAATAAAATTAAAAGTTAATTTATTTAAAATATGTTTATGCTTCCTTGAATAGGTCATAAAATTTTAAAATTGCAGACTAAACAATAAGTTGATGATCATTAACAATACAGAATAACACAATGTCATTCAGATTGTGTCCCATGTCCCCCCACATTATATGAAAATGTTTCCCATTTAAATCTCAAAAATGAAGTTGGATTAATCCGAACCTTAATTTTACAATCTTTTGACATTTCAAAATTATATCCTTGATGCTAATTGCATTTGTAATATTTTGGTGCAGGATCCATTCCACGTAATAATATCTATGATATTATATAAATAGCTGGACCAATAAAAGATTATGACATTGAGAGTTTCACGTAAACAGATTTTTATAGTAGTACACGCCACGTAAGACAAAATTTAATTTCCAGAATCTTCGATTTACTAATAGTGTACAAACATTAAAACTCAAACTCATATCACATCATTTTTGTCATTTAAGCCAAATTCATCAATGCTATCCACATCCACGTGAAGATCAACTCATTTGACCAGACACAATAATATTTAAACAAAGCAATCAACAAACTGCATGATTCTTTGTCCTGTTTTTCGACGCAGACAAACTGGCTGCTGGGCTTGGTTAGCTTGGAGTATTTTTTTTAAACGGTGGATGAGTGAGTAGTATACTCATGGCATGGCCCTGATTTCTACCTGCTACCGGTCTTGAAATTGAAAAAATTAAAAAAATAAAACAATTCAATGTACTCCCACCACGTGAAATCCTCATTATTATCATCACTGGCTGGACATGAACATGGCCATATAGTATTTTTTTTTTAAATAAAAAGACGAGGTGAAAGAAGAAAATGCAGTCTCATTATTCTTTTCGTTTGGAGATGATAATGTGGTGGTCATGATGAGATGAGGGGAAATGAGCCTTTGCTTCCCTTGTTTTGTTTCTTTAGTTTGAAACCTAAAAATCTTTGTGTTCAATGTATTCTAATATAATATACTAAACTAACTTGATCATACTGACTGAAGAAGCACTTTAGATTTTGTTGTTTAAAAAGAAGAACAAAGCTCAGGTTTCAGTTCAGGTGAACCCTTTTGTTCATGATCTCAATTGAAGAACCAATAAATTAATGGACCCGTATGTTGTAGGAATCATGGATAAAAACGGGCGGAATAAACATTTTGTAGAATAGGATTACAATATGGTGACGCAGTGCAGCTGGAATTTAAACTTTCGGTGGATATCGTTCAAGTATAACAATTTGTTCCGTTCATTTTAAAGAGTCTAAAATTTCAAAATCTGAGCTAAAGTTCTCTGATAGATTTTTCACTTAAAGGACAGCAACATCAAATGGTTTAAATTAAAGGAAGGGACAGGTACATCCTCATCGCATCCTCATAACATAATTTTTACAGTAGCCCTTTTCCTCCATCTATAATTTATTTTACGTGTCAATGTTTCATTATCATTATTTACAACTCTTGTTTAGTTTTTCCATAAGTTTACTATATACAGTGGTTCAAGACGCAATTTGAGTGCGAGACTAAATGTCTAATATTTTATAACCTTTCAAAATTATGCGTTAAGACAGGTAGTTGTCCTCTTTGAACCCTTACGCACAAATTAAAGGTAAAGGAAGGAAGAAATCATTTACCAATTCAAATTAGAATAAAGAAGCGATTACAATCTTAATGTCTTCTCCTGACTATAGATTAAACTTGTGACCTTCAAAGAATGACCTATCTTCGTTAAATGGTAGTCGTGTCGTGATTGATTCCATCAATGGAACCACGTTCACTTTCTTTTCTGTAAACTCAAGTAATAAGCTAAACCCCAAATGTTAGGTCAGGAGGCTCAGAAATTGGGCTCATTAAATTAATATCCTGATAATTTATAATTCGTATTTCATATAGCCTCTCGCCAAAAAAGTGTCAACTTTATTTATAAAATCGACGTTATGTAACATTCCATTACTTCCGCTCCACATAAATCCACACTTATTACTCTAACAAAGGGCAATTATAGATTTTATTGTAGCCGACCAGGTGGATCCGCCTGATTAAATTATTACCAGGCTCCTGAATGCACACAGAGTCAAAAAGTCTAGTAAAAGTAACGTTTTTACTGAAGGACAAGGACAAAGAAAGCTCATAAACAATGGTTACATCCCACAATGCAACAGGAAATTGATCATGCACGTCAACCCTTTAATTTGATTGTGTAGCTGTTAAAGTTATAAAGGAGAATCTGCAACCTCAGCTGGTGTAATTTGAGCTAACTATCCAGTGTATCATTTTATTATGTTAGCGTCTCCTTCCTATATTTCATTGTTTTCATTTAAATATGAGTTAGGAAGATGGAACATGCAATTTAATTTTTCCTCATATCCCTTACCTTGGACTTGCAAGTCCAAAGTACAAAAAATTATCCAATCTCCTATAATATAATTCACTTAAGTTTAGATCAACATCAACAACATCTCATCCTCAAGCTCAAAAAAAAAGATAATGATGAGAAAAAGACAATAACAAAAAAAAAGAAGAGCAGCAGGTGCTTTTCGTCCTCTTCTTAAATCTAATGAAGGAAATAAAAACAACAACAAAAAATATATCATTTGGACTCGCACTTTCCATCATGTCCCTTGTTGACTTGATTTTTTTTTGATTTGACTGACAAGGAAGAGGAGAGATGGATGAATTCGATTCTGCAAAATAAAATAAAAAAGTTGAATTCAAGTCGAGGGTTAAAGGAAAGGGTTAGTTTTAGTGCCTGGACAAGGAAGAAGACGTAAATTGCAGGGGACACTGACCCCGTTCGTTCTCCTTATGATAATTAAATCTCAATCTTAAAGAAAACAAATCCTGTCCACTCTACTTTTTATTAACATGGAGCATTATCATTATGATATGATGATGTAATTGTCCTTTGAGTTGATGCTGGAGGAGATGGTAATGATCGTGATGTGAGTGAGTATGAGATCGAGATCATAAAATCAGTCAAGTGTAGAGACGCCAAAAAAGTGAACTTAAAGGGCACTTTTGCAGAGATTAATGATATAAATGTAAACAAGTATGACATCTTTTTTCCTTTAAACATTTTCTTTTGACAAAATTGATTTTATGATCATTTGTGGAATTGTCTACAGTAAACAAGTGTCATTTCATGTCATAAAAGGTCAGTGTCATTGCTATTATATCATCTGCTGAATTGAGAACTAGTAAAGGTCAAAATTGCACCACCTACTTTCGGATAAAATTTTCATGATTAATTTTAGTTTTTATTAAATGTACTTATTTGAAAAATGTACGAAGCACTATGAGAGCAGAGCAGAGAGATCTTGTATAACCATTTGAATTCTGTTTGAAGTAAACTATTTTGATTAAGTTTTAACAATTAAAAATTCAAAATTAGAATTTGTTTGAAAACGTGTTTTTCTGTTACTTCTTTCCTAAAAAGTACATTTAACGTAGCCTCTTAGTTAAATCCAATAACGGCAATCAATTAATCATGCAAGCATGTAAATGCAAAACACAAATGTTTTGATATCCCAGCCTTTACCATTATCATTAATATAATTTTCTGGGATCAATGTCAATTGCATATGCATAATTTACATAAACCACCCCGTGAGACCTTGTAGATTGATTTTTGTTTTACAAATTTGCAACTTTTGATCTTATGCCGCAAATGAAGTATTAAAGTACAAATAAACCGAGTCGTGTCTGTCGTCTATTTTTATCGTAATCTAAATCTGATGGAAACAAAAAACACAATGCAAATTTAAATCACTCCAAGCAAATCCCATTCTCTTGCTGATTTTGCTAAAATGCATGATTATAATTTAAGAGCCATTCCAGCTCCAGCAAAGTTTCTCGTTCACGATTGTCTTGAAAAAAAAAATCATTGTTTTTTGACTTTGCGTGCCGTACTTTTTTCAACCACAAAAAACATGTCAAATCAGTCAGCATGTGTGCAATTAATTGAAATTATAAAAAAAGATGAATAGGATATAAAATTATAATGTGTAAAACTCATGGAAGTGCATAATAATAATGACACAAACGGACCAAAAAAAACCAAATAAGGTCATAATGAGACAACTTGACTTTAAACTTTACTGCATGATTGCACTCTTGTTTTAATTTTTGCCATTTTATTTTATGACGGGATGATAATGCGGATCCCCTGATGCGTTAAATTGAAAGTTAATATAATAATTGTAATGCAAATAATTGTCTCGCTAGACTGATTTCCTCGAGAGAGGAAAAAAATGTTTATGAAGTCTCATTTACCATTGCCACAAAACAATTTCTGCACTATTAGTAAGACATTAATCACGGGTGAAATAGACATCAAATGTCAAATGTGGTAATCACTATAATGTTTAAAAACCTACAAAAAAGTATTATTGTAAAAGTTCAAGTTGAAAAAAGATTGCGTGTTTTACTGATTATATCAAGTATATTGGGATAATAATGTTTTTTAAAAGTTCGCCTGGTTCAAGATGATTCACCTGTAGAGCTCTAAAAGATTTACTTTTGTGTTTTAGATGATTTATGTGATAATAAAAAACGTCAAATTGTGGGGATCCTTATGGTCCTTTCTACATAACATATGTATGTCTAAATTACATGTTCAAATTCGACTCAAATTGCAAATGGCTCATTTCTCATTTTTAAATTATTTTTTTTTGTGATTATCAGGGATTGTTTCTCGAAACAGCACAAACGCAAGAGTCCGGAAATGTATCAGGATACTTAGAAGTACAATCAAGAGTGTTAAAATTCAAAATTAGATTGACAGTGTGTTTAACATAAATGACCGTGCCATCATCTTATCTTGATGCTCATTTAGTGATAAGGTTAGAGTGAAAGTGGAGAAAGTTAGAAGTTGCGTCAATTAAGCGTTTTTAGCAGGATGCTTCATTATGGATGATTAAGCTTAAACACAGCAGTTTTGATAAAAATTACTTTAAAAAGAAGATCTAATTAAGGCTAAATAAGCTCAAGCTCATCAGAAATGGGTCCTTGCTTAAGAGCAAGCTGTATATATTCTCAAAAGAAAATCAGAAATTAATGTCATTTCTCCCATATGAGTTTTATGCTAATTTTAGGGAACTAAAAAGTTCCGGATTGCAATCTCTTCTTCTTCATCAGTCCGTGGAACAAGAAAAGACAAAACTTATTTTAAAATCGCTACAAAAAATAACCAAATTAAAAAGACAAAATGAGCTTTTATGATTTCTTTCCTTTCGACACACAGTCAAACTCAACAAGTGCTGGTAAGTGCTGTATAAAAATATTATAGCTTGAGCTAAAAACTCAAAACTTTTTGACGCGACGTCAAGTCGTCAAACAGAAAAGAAAGAAGCTATAGGTTCCAAAAATGAAGGGTTTTTTCGTACCTCTTTAACTCTTTTTTGTCGACTTTTAATAAAGTAGTAGTAAGTATATACATACATAGGTACAAAAATAAATCTTTGCAGCAGCAATATTTTTTTTATTTTTTACTACCATGCATTTGAAAATTGACCTAAAACTTTAAAGTAGGGACAAAAGGCAGACCCAATGAGGACTTGATGCCTGTCTTCCTTCTTAAGTGTGCCTTTTTTAAAGAAAAAAGCTGAGTTATATTCCTGAAAGTAACCTTAGATGAAAACGGTCTCAAAGTCTCAAGTTTAAGTTGGTTTTTTGCCTTCTTTAAAAAAAAAAGTTAAAAGAAGAGTCCCTGAGTCCCCAGATCGTCCAGCCAGATGATTATAATTTAGAGCTCGTTGTGTTTGTGTGATGTGATTATATGATGACGATGATGATGATGCCCGGGTCTATTATGATTATTTTACTCCCTCGCATCATGAAAGGGGTAAAAAATAAGTATAACAAGGGGAAATATGAAAATGGATCTTTTGTAGAGTTAGAAATCGTGTTTATAACGCCTTAAAGAAATTTATGCTGGAAAAAGAAGGGAAAAGGAAGTAAAACTGTTATTTACCGGGTTTTAGTTTAATGTACGGAAATAAAATATAAGTGGCTTCCTTATATGGACACTTTTTGTTAAAAAGTTTTACACGTTAATCTTATGAACATGAAAATGATCTTCAAAATCTTCCAGTAATGATCACAATCTGTGATTTAGGGTCTAAAATCAGGAAAATCTCAGATTACCCAAAATTTGGTGTCAGTACTTGAATCAAATAAAGGTCGTT
>JAQIYE010000320.1:0-13845 GCA_034699765.1 Xenyllodes armatus
ATCAGGATTTCAGGTAAAATCAGAAAAAAGAGAAAGTTGGTTTGAAAAGTCTTAGATAGCCTTGAATCACGTATCCCTCCCCGTAAGTCAGGTCATTCAACTTTGAAATGGGGCAACAATCCTAATAGTAACAAGATTATAAGTTCAAAGAGTCTCTAATTTTAAAAGAGGGTTATGGTTATTTGAGATGAATGAATTTAATGATGAAGGTGTCATTTTTTGGGAAATTCCAAATGAAGAAGGGGTTGAATACCCTTGATGTAGGTCGCATTCAAAAAACGATTTCTCTTTCCGCTCCCACACCTTACCCCACCTCCTTTGGCCTGTTTGTGACTTTATTTAATAATAAACATTGTAAAATCTTAATGGGAATCCCAATCCACTCAACCCTCAACCCTAGTTAATTTAACTCCATAGTCAAACAGAACTCATTTGCCAATATACAGTACTTTATCCCATGCACCAAAGAAGAAACAACAACAAAAAACCTTTGTTGTCATCATCATTGTAAATAGAATTTAACAAATACTCTTGAGGATAGATGAATGAGGGAGGCCTAATTCGTAAACAACTTGGAACTTGCAAATACAATGAGTCAAAAAAGTGTCAATGGAAGGGCCATAACCACAATGTAATGTAATTTCCAAACTCTCACTATCTAAAATATATATCATCTATTCATATTTTACATATTATGAATTTCATGATAAATGTTTTTAAAAACCATTTCAACATAAATGATGAGAGTGTTTAAGTAACAGGAAGGAGAAAAAATGTTTAATGGCAATTAGTCATGAGTCATGAAGGGTTCGTTTTTGGCTAGAGATTCTAAATTAAAGTACCTGCGACGCTGTGAAGAATTCTTTGAATTGAAGGGATTAAGGTACGAAGAAAGAATAATAAGAGTAGTGTAATCATAAATAAGACAATAATAATACGAGGTCCATTCTCATATCAGAATCATTTTGACCTACTTTCCCTTTAAATCTTACACTTTACCCTCATCATCTCAGGTTTGTATGTAGTTCTTTTTCCCATCTTTAATACAGAATTTTAATAAAGATTTCTCAAACTAACTGAAATCCCTAAATTACAATATTATATCTTTATGGACTTTATGATGGTGATTATATCTGGGTAATGGGTACTCAAGTTACTCATTTGGAAAAACCTACGAAAGTCTCTCCCAATTTTTTCAATTGTTCCTCATTTTGGTCCTTGAGAAAAGCTATGATGGTTTTGATGAGTGATTTGTAGATGTAATTCATATAGGGAGAATCGGACTTCTATGGGTGTACGTGAATGAGAACACACAGTTCTGTTAGGCAGTTACATTTTACATTTATGACCAAGTCTTAGATTTTCTATACTTTTATTCCTGGATCATCAATAAGGAATTGGGATTGAGAGTTTTAATAACTCAAGAACTAAAAGGTAAAATGTCCGGTTAATTGAAAATTGATTTTAGAAAATATTTTTATAGCCCACAAGTGCACTCAGATTCAAAATTAAAATGATTAATGGAAAGAAGATAGTAATCTAAGGTTTTTGAATCCTGAATGGGTAGCAACCTAGCAACTATTTGCTCTTTGTTTCTGATTCTATCTGACTTATGGATAAGTCTAATATGTGAATGAATGATTGACCTTGGAGTTATTTGTTATTTTTTTGTTGCCTCAAGAATATTTCTTCCATACAAGCATACAAGTCATAGAATGGGCGTGTTATGTATGATGAGCCTAAAAAGTTCGACTATATTTTGAGACAAAGAATCCAAGACTTATAATACATAAAATGAGTTTGCAAATCTAATTCCGCATTCTAGTGAGACAGAGGCTCCTCCTTAATCTTAACCAAAAAGTGAGACCCAGTCCAGGTGCAAACTTTTAATGCAGACGCTGGACAAGCTCAATGAATGGATTAATTATATAATGAGTTTATATATGTAGTTAACTTGTTCTCATAAATATCATTTGGTAACTAAAAAGAACTCATAATTTTCAGAGAAAAAAAGTGTCTTCATCATTTAAGTGGGACAAACAAAGGTCTCTTCAAGGTGACAGAGTAGGTTTACCAAACCAGAAATTTAAGTATTTTTCCTTCAGTAATTTTTTAATTTTTTTTTCGACTCAACAAGATTTACTGCTCTTAATTGAGTCTAGTCCAAGTGTGTCAGTCAGCCAGCCCCCGAGAGCTCGAGATCCTTAAATCACGACTTTAAACCTTGTACCCTCCTCCTCATCCTCAAAAAAACAAGTTTAATTATGATTTCAAAATAATTTGAAAACCTGAGATCACTTTCTGAGCTAATGCTTTTTACCCTATTGTTTCTCCTCATCTTCTACCTTATCCTTAAATCCCAAGGACCTTGGAACGATTATCTGTATATGACTCAAAGGGAAAAAACAAGTTCCTGGTCCTTATGAATTGTCATGCCTGAGTTTGATCAAGTCCAAGGTTTACTGGGGTAAAGTGATAAGTAAGGTCAACCCCTATTTAATGTCCATAAAGGAATTTTAAAGTTTCTCAAATTGAAATACCGGTGCACTTTTGCAATGATTACGATCCTTTTAAGGAGTTTCTTAAAATAATGAGTTAATGAATCCATTATCAAAGGAAAGATGGTTTAAGACCCAAAGGTCAAATATTTAGTTTCTTATTTTCTTAGCTCAAATTACCTTCATCTGAATCCATAGGGTCATGTCCACAGGGTGAAGGGAATGGAGATGAGTTGTTGGAACTTCCAGAGGGTGAGGATAACCCACGACCCATCCCATGTCCATAATTCATTTGTCCTCCCATATTCACCATTGGATTTTCAGGATTGAAAGCTGAGTTATGGCCAGAAGGACTACGGATCACGGATGGGCCAACGATAACCGAAGGACCTTGATGATGTTGTTGTTGATGTTGAGAGACTGGGGTTGGTGGGGATGTATGGAGTAAATATTGTTCCAGGTCAAACACGGGCTGTGGTGGTGAAGTTGGTGATTGGAGTCCACCAGGTGTGATATTTCCACGAGGAGTCATGAGGTTGGATGTGGATTGAGTCTGAAGGACTTGTGAAGGTACACCACTACTACTAACTTGACCTTGATCATTTTTCCCACGAAGCATTTTCCAAAGTTCCAAATTAGCAAAGAGTCGATCCCCTTGAATTGGATCAAGTCGACGAAATTCTTCCTCACTCAATGAACAGAGTCCTGGACCATTGAGGGACCAAAACAGTTGAAGGATTCCCATATTGTCCCTATTTCCTCCATGACCTTCATGACCTGGAAGACTTGAGAGTGTATGGGCAAGCCAAACTTGGACATCAGAGCATGACCATTGCATTGGGTCTATACGGGATAGGACAAGAAAAAGTATAAGTATTTTTCAATCATTTTCATCCTTTGAGCAGATGCATTTCTTTAATGACCGATATAAGGGACGTATTATGTTTTGTAGCAGTCTTGTTAAAATGCCCTTGAAAACTACCACAAAAGATCCTTTAAAAGATTCACAACATAAAAAATAATTTGGTCTTTTCATATGCTGCCACTCATGAAGTGAGAAAAAACCCGAATAGACATGTTTATTTCCAAGGTTAAAAATTTCAATAATGATATAGCTCTGAAGAGTCTTTTCCTCGTACTTGTGTGGTGTAATTGAGCTCATGACCAATATGGCTGATAACGATAATATATTAACTAGTGCTTTTAAAATATTTCATGGACTCTAAATTTAAAATTTTAAGTAATGTCCAATGACGCAGAACAAAACTCATTCAAGTACCACTAAAAACTAATTAGATGGATAATGGTAGTTTGAACTACCATTATCCATAATGGTAATGTCCATATGAGCCAATTCACATTTTCATGTTTTTATCCCTGTTCTAGACATCGATGGTTTTTTTGCGTGTGGTTTTAATTGTCTCCGACTAGACAACAATTGAAAAATGATGAGGAAAGTCTAAAGTTGTTTGCCCTGACGTAGGTTTTATATTACTTTTAAATTAGTTGATTGAGTGGTCAGAAAAGTACTTTGAGTTCTAATCAATATCGAGAATTATCATTAAAATTCCATTAATAACTGACAAAATTAAAATGACTGATGGAGGGTAAAACTAAGAATCGGATTCCAGTAGGTGGTGATACTGGTATCATGTATGAATACGTTCGTCTTGTTTTACAACGTCTATCATCAAAAGGTCAATGATAATGCTTATTAGCTATCACACATGAATATTGTGCTCACTTGCATAATACCCCTAATTGAGATGCCAGCTCTTATTACTCTTGTATAATTTAACTAAAATACATGCAAGCAAGGGTCGTTATTTGAAAGTTTAAATAATTGTTTAGGTGTCTAAACTAACTATGATTTTGTAGAACCCAAAGGTATTAGCACAGATGGTCTCAGTTACCAATTGCCTCATTTGAACCCCGTTTCCATTTTACATTGTGCTGATGGAACAGGTGTTCCTACTCAAAATGATACTTCAATCAACAGGTGTTTTCCAACTTGATTCAAAAACTTTACTACTTTTTGGAGAATGAAAAATGTTGGGCTGACGGGTGATTTGGATAAGGATATGCTTTGTTCTCTTGCGCCATTTAGCCAATATATTACATGTTCTTAATATGGTAATTACTTTAGGGAAAAATTTCTTCTACCATCATTAAAAGGCTGGCGTAACATTAAGGATGTCATAAAATGTCAACTTACCGGATGAAATAGCAAGGCGAGAACAAGCATTGTCAATATCAGCCTGGATATGTTCAAAAGCAAGGCTGAAGACAGGTTCAATTTGATTGAGTTCCAAACTTTGATTCTCAGAAGGTCCAGAACCAGTGATCCCAGAGACTTGCTAAAATGATTTTTAAAAAAACACAGACACAATTACATAACCATTTTACCGGATAAATATTTAGAAAAGATGACAAATTGTTTAAGAAATCTGAATTTGATGTGTACCCGACTCATCATCATCATGTTGTTTATGAACCCCTTTTCCTACTGACATGTAAAATCTCATTTTCTTTTTCACCTAAACATCTATTTTTGATCTCTGGCTTAATAGTTTTTTAAAAAAAAAGGTTGATTTCAATTTATTTTTTGGGACGACTTTGAATGGATATTTGACTCTAACTCCTACACCCTTCCAATTGTAAACAAATCCGACGATGATGTGCCTGGATAAATATTTATTTCAAAAAATACATCTAGTGTGAAAACCAATACTAAAATGTTGTTGATTAAACGCCCTCACACTTTTTTCACAAAATTATTTTGGTCACACTATAGGAGGTAAGGTAATGAGTGAACTAGATTTTGTTTCTAGTGGAGTAAATGATATGTTGTTGTTGGAAAGATGAGGTAATTTACAAAAGCGTCTTTTTGCACTTTTAGAAATCTTTCAAACAGTTGAGATCACCACTACACACAACCACTTCCAGAGTCAAAATATCCGAAAACAAAAAAGTCTCTTTTAAAGATGTCAAATTCTGGTCCGGTCTATATCGAGGTAGACGACGTAATGATTCCTCTTAAAACCCCTTATTACAATGAAACAACTAAAAAACAATTGAGTCTCTGCCAAGTCAAATTGAACTACTTGTAGAAAATTTTATGAATGAAATATTTGTGTACACTAAACTATTCTTTTTTTAACTTGCGTAATAGTTTGGTGGGAGATGAAAACTGTTCGTCAGTTTGTGGAACTGGAGGGAGGGATTGTCACCTCTTTTCTCTTCTGGATCAAAAATAGCATCTATATTTTTTTAATGTCAACGTCAACCGGAGCCAGTTCCAGTTTTGGGTGTTAGGTTATGATCCTAATGCCCACTCAACCAAATAAAAAAAAATAACTCGGATTCTCCTTTTTCTTGTTCTTCCAAATCCTAATTGGTCAAACTCCCAAAGGAATTTTATTTCTTCTACTCATCTTAGCTCTTAAAGGTTAGATTTTTGGCTTTTTTGGCCGTCCCTGATCTGAAGATCTTTCTCCTCTAGACCAGAGAAAGGATAACCTTACCACTCACCCAATAATAAAATAACAATGAGATGATAATGATACAAAGTGTGCAAAATCGAGTGTTTTCTTTCACCTCCAGCTCTCTACCTATCCTTATTTAGTTACAGAATAAAGAGACGTCCATCTTTGTAAAAGACTTGAGACCATCATAAACAACTTTAGGGAATTTTTTAAATGAGCTGCAAGGATAATCATAGTAATTTTTACCCTGGACCTGGACTTGGAATTCCCATTTCAAGAGTAGTAGGTTTTAGCTTATTGGTAACTATAACCCCCCATCGGCTTCATTCATTACATTAAATTCTACGTCTCAATTCCATGATGGTGGACCTGACCAACAAAAAGGTGAGGCTTCAATGATGGATGGAATGAAAAATGGCAAAAACAACTTTCGTGGAACTTCATAATGACGTGTTTTGCCATGTCATATCATAAGCACTACCTACTCTTTTAAGAGTACTTGGGTGTTATAACTGAAAAGTGGTCAAACAATAAGTTGTTTTTTTAAACAAAAAATTGATTCTGAGCTGATATTAATGTACATATTGTGACGAGGGCTGCTGACCATTGGTCAAGGTATGGGATGGTAGGAGATATTAAACAGTTTATAAGTTTTACATAGTCATGGCTGGCCAAAACCCTGGGGCTGAGCTGGGGGAGGATAAAGATCACTCAAAATTCCTTTGTTTAGCCCCTTTGGCTCATGCCCATTGTTCAGTCAGAGTCACTAATATTCAACACCCAACATTCCTTTCCTTTGTTTGCAAAAAAATATGATCCACGTATCCCTAACTAGTTAAACCTCATCAATTTCTTACCATGTTTTTTTAAAACCTCAATTCATTATACTACAATGCAAAAGAGAGAATTACCTGGTCCAAACAAGGAACCCGGATCTCCATAAAATGGACTTCAACTCAATTGTTGAATTAAATGATTTTATGAGGAATGAATGAGGTGCTAAAACCCTACCTGAGCAAATTATTGCCCACTTCCACTAATCTCACTCAATCAAAAAAATCTGGATGATTTTTACCCTATAATGAAATTATTCTCACTTTAATACTCAATTCAGTGATGTAATGTTTTTAATATCTTTTTAAAGTGGTAAACTGGTCTACTTAATTTACTAATGCATTACATATGGGCATCATTGGATTTTAAGTGTCTTTCGAACGTCATAGAAAATGTCAAGTTTTAAAATTTGAATAATGGATCCTGGGGATTTTTGTGTTAAACCAGACACTTAAAACCTAATCGAGACTAACTATTTGAGAAAAAAACTTGATTCAAGTTTTTCCAAAGATAATGATTTTATGAGCCATGAGATTTCAGTATGATCCAACATGTCCTTGAAAAAGTAATAGGTCATGAATGAAATATGAAAACTTACCCTGGCTTCACTGTCTGTCTCAACTGGGACGTTCGAATTTGGCAAATCCATTGGAGTAAAATTATGTTTTTTCTGAAAACTCATGTCTTCCAAGCATTGTCGAAGAAGTAAATTTCTCTCATTGGACTCTGAGACGTTATTGGTCACTAATCCATGAGGTTGTGGACTTGGGCTCATTCCACCCATATTCATCATGTCCAGTGGAGGACTGTAAGAGCCAGAATGAGTTGGAGACATCCCATCTCCAGAAATTATGGACTCAGACCTCATATTCTTACAATCAGGAGAATATGACCCATAGTCTCCAGATGGACTTCCAGCGTAGAGAGATAGTTGAGTCCAATATGAGGCCTCCATTGAGGCCCTTGGTGACCAAGATGGTGAAGGGACAGTTGCAGTGTCTCGGTCTTCATATGAGTCTCCAAGAAGAGACAAATCAAAGGATTCTGTAACATTTCCATATGTTGTTGAGTCTCCGTAGTTTCCATAATTTTGCTGCTGGTTAGAATACTTTGCCAGCATGTAGTCTGATCCATAAGAGTCTGAGGAAGGACTAAATCCTCCGGATGGAACTGTTTGTTCTTCCATCTGAAAAAAATTATAAATTATAAAGCGTTAAGGTCAGTTAAAATGAAAAACTGAAGTTTTCTCAAAAATAATCTGGAAACCCGATAGGATTTAAGAATTTTCTCAAGTTACCCTAACGAATCGAAGATTACAAGGTGGTTTAATGTCCATCATTTCCATTCTCTCACAATCACAAAAACAGGCAAAATGCATAGAAATTTTATGAAATTTGGGTTAAACTGAGAATTGACAATTCAAATATCAAGTAAATTTCAAGGTAACACTGAATTAGTTGGGTTTTAAATGTTTTCTACCGATCCTATGGTAGAGTCTCATTGACTTATATAACCTTTTTTTTTGAATGGCAATGAATGGCACGTTGGCATTAAATTCTAGGATAACATTTGTTGGGTGTTTAGGAAAGGTGTGTTCAAAATATGGTTTTTGTTATACGTCAAACTATATGAAAATATGTAAATGAAAATCAACAAAATGAAAATGTGGAGCATTAAGCCGAACAAAGTCGCAAATTAAATGATTTCATAATTTTTTAGTCAAAAAATTATTACTTGAA
Organism: Xenyllodes armatus; assembly: GCA_034699765.1. Lineage (NCBI taxonomy): Eukaryota > Metazoa > Arthropoda > Collembola > Poduromorpha > Odontellidae > Xenyllodes > Xenyllodes armatus. Next base: position 8,557 of record JAQIYE010000320.1, read on the forward strand.
ACGCATATATTTATTATTTAAAATTTTCCCAAATATCAATTTTTTGAACTACAAGCTTAGTTATTTCTCGAAAATTTATTGATTTACTCGTGTTTTGAGAAATATTAATAATGATAATATGTCAATATCAAACAAAATATGTTGAATAAACGTCAGCATCTAAAGAGATACTACGTCGCCAGAGGAAAGGGAAAAAACCAATTATCTTTTCAAAATTTTTGAATGAAGTTGAAAAATGAAACCTAAAAATATATTTCACAACACTGGGTTGTAAACCTTGATGTAACCAAAAACTACTAGTATATATTGTGTAGCATTTGTAATTTCTTTAGTTTGTTGAGCAAGATCACACGACAAGATTCAATTTCTTCATATTTTATTGTAAATTGATCCAAGTTGGATTGAAAAACTCCAACCATTGCATTGTTATCCGTCTTGGAATAAATTGGATCAAAATCAATGCTGAAAACTGATGATGAGGTATACAAACCAAAGATCCCCACACGTCTCAAATTACACTTTTGACGATCCTAGTCGGATATCTTTAAATAATAAGAATAAACATGTGTGGGATCTGGATCATGAAACTTGATCTCAATTAAGGCCAAAAGCCCGACTCGAGTTATTTTTCTAAATCAGAAGAAAACAAACTAACTAACCATAAGCTCATGTTTCTTTTGTCATTTGGAGGTAGAAGGTATGGAATTCAACAACTATGTAAATGTACAGTAAAAACATGAACATACTGTAGTAATTGGAATTTGTTACAATTAGTCAATATCTTTAATATCTGTTCTGTAAGCCAGGACAATCACATTCAAACTTTAAATAAAAAGAACAAATTGATTGATAAAATCTTGTTTGGCATTGAAACTTCTCATCAAAATTTACGATCTCGGATATGGACAAGGATGAGAAGAGAAGGATCTTGATCAAGATGACTTTCACTTCTTACAGTAATTTAGATGATATCATGACTTTCTAAAAAAAATATTAAAATAAAACCTCATTCCATTCACACTTGGATTCATTTTGTGTTTTTTGTTCTTAAAGATCATTTCTTGTCCTTCGGCTCATAAACAAAATAAGACTTGATTCTACTAAATTGATACCAATACCTTCTACTGATACTGGCTCTATTACTCTATTATAACCGCAAAAAGGGAGTCAAAATCAAAATCCATTTTCCTTCCCTTTAACCGTTATATGTCATTGTACAATTTTAAGTGGGTCCAAGAGGAAATTTATAAAATCAATTGATTGATTGACATTTTTGTTGGGTTTTCATTTCATCATCATCCGACGACGCCAATCTAGATTTCCACGGGACTATAATTGTACATTTTACAATGCTTTGTCTGTATGAAAATGGTTGATTCTGTTTGTCCCTTAAGAATCCATTTTTTCTTTAGGGGTCGGAGACAAGTCAAGGGATCCTGTTAATTGTGATTGTGAACTATCCTAGCTCGTAAATGTACGCCAAAGTCAAAAGAAACCAACAAGGTATCAATCCATCCACCCTCACTTTCTCTCAAAACAAAGTAAACCAATGTCATAAAGTTAAAATCTCACATTTAAATGAGAACTCCTTGAGTTAAGAAGTATGAAAAAAGATCTGTTTGCCTTTGTTAAACCTTTACATACTTTTCTTACGGTACAACAAACAAAGAACCACAACGCTTGCAAGACGCAAAAGAATAACCTTCATTTTTCAACAAAAAAACCATAACATGATTTCTTTCATATAAGTTTTTTGCAAGTATCCAAACGAATTTTGACTTTGAAATCATTTGAAGTGCTTTTACACTGAATTTTAGGAATTTGACTAAACAGAAAAATATCTCGAGTACTTTGAGGGATTTAGACAATCAGAACTTGTATTTGCATCATGAATTCATCGAAAAGGAATTTTTGAGCACAATGCTCTTTATCTAGATGATAACTAAAGGCTATTTTTACACCTTGAGCCAAATAATAAATAAAATTGCCGATAACACCTGGATTCGGTTACAAGCTTACGTAAGCAACCCTTGACCCATCATCAGCATCATAAATTTACTTGCGAAAAGGATAAAGGAATTTGATAAATGAAGGTCAAAGGAATAACAAAAATCAGTTATATTTCCTAATAAAATATTCCATAAATTATTGCACGCCATTGTTTTATCATCCACTTTAGGCCACTTACGTTACAAAAGGACTAGAAAGATTTAATGAGCAAGAAACTTCTTGTGGTCAGTTCCTTGGACCTGCCATTTTCACCAAATAAAATTAAAATCCTTCAAATGAAGCGAAACGCAGAACTTGTTACAAATATGGCTACAATAAACCATTAATTGGTTTGTTCTACAGTATTATAAAAAACTATAAAAACTTTAGTTAGGACTTTGGTAATTGTAATCATTTAACATGCTAATATTATTCATTTTCAATCTCAATACAAGAAATAAAACTTTATCTGGAAAAACATGTCCAATGTTTTCAACTTTTCATTCCAGCCAATTATGCGACTATGATGAGTCAAAAGTTAATCAGGATTAGCGGACCATCACGATGAGAAATCAACTTGTTGATGTCTTTCGATTTAAATAAGCTCAAGTGAAATTTAAGAGGGATTATTGACACAAACTTTCTCAAGACATCTGCTGCAATGTATGTAATAATCAAGATATAAAAATATGCAATACTTTGGTGAATATTAAGAATTCGTCAAATCTGAAGTAAGTCTTTTTGACCTGTTGGTGAAATCCTTTTTTATCCGTTAATTCCCTTGTTGGAAAATGTTAGGAGACTATGGGATGGGATTATAGAACGATGAATCGAATACAAAATGAACCTTGACCATTCGCACAAGCAATTATTAAAGAAGTTTTGTTCTTGCAAATATGGGTAAAATAAACAGCTTGCTATATTGCACAGTTGTCAATAAGATTATTGGGAAAATTTGAGAAAATTCCAATTAAATCCGCGACGGCGACGATTACATTTGAAGGGAAAAGAAACTCCACAGGAATCTCGCTTATATTCAGCTTTACATTACTAATAATATTTATGATAAATGCTTTCTTAAAACTTCTGATCAGCAATAAATAAAATGGCCATGTCAATGTAATTACTAATGATTATATGATGAGAAGTAGCAAGGACATGAAATTTTCAAAAATGGCTTGGCATTTTAAAAATTTTACTAATGGAAGAAAATATATTTAGCAATTGCACTATATGCCGAACAATTAGACACATATGGGATGAGTGTTGATGATCACGAGATTCTGACATGAAACCCTTTCAAGATCCTTAGATTTTTATCTCTTTAATGTATTTGGTAATTTCGGTTTTGACAAGTGAGTTTGGAAGCCTATTTTCAAAACTTGTTTTTCCTCCTCCTAATGGAAAAACTGATCCTGAGAGCTGATTGCAAAAGTAACTGACTGGAACTATTTAAATGACTCACGTAGAGATTACATACAGAATATATACTACTTATCCGACCCTTCCCATGATTTACACTTTAATTGCTCAATAGTCACCTTAGCCTTGAAAATCTAACTGAGATCTGGATTGATGGAGACTTTAACAAAGAAAAAAGAGTCTAGAGTTAAATGGGGCCTAACAATTTATCATTATCATATTGTAAATCCATCCTAAGGCTAACATTTTAATTGTAAATCATTTGGGTTTTTTTGGCATATATATGCAGTATTCAGGGCCTCATTAATGCATCTTAATGCCTTTATGGCGTCGTATTAATTCTCTGCAAATTATTTAATACTTTTAACACTTTTAGATGTTTTTTTTTTCTAAAAATGCTTCTTTAAGAAAGAGGTTGGATGGAGCCATCCCATATTTCCTATCATCAGTCTGTATCTCTATCCCAAATTCACATTGCAGGAATTTCTCTTCATTTAACCCTTTCTTGAGCCCATCAACATATCCTTCAGAATGCCCTAAGGACACACTTGTCCTACAAACATTTATTGTTCCTTTAAGAACACTTGAGAGAAAAGTCAGGCTCACCTAACCAGTTTAAATACCCAATGCCCAACCATGGATTTGGATATCCTAAAGACAAGAAAATTGTAATGGAAGGCTGAAAATGATATTCGATGATATGACCCATGAATAATGACAGTAATCAGTGGCGACAGTGCAAGGGAAATTCCCTTTTGAGGTTTAATTACATTTTTCAAAATTAACAACAACAATAAATCCAAACCTGCGGCTCCACCTTAAATGTTACTTTCATGATATAATGATATTAGATTAATTGGAGCATAATTATATACTCCACCTCAAGAAAATTTTAAAGATGACCTGCCCTGTCCACATTCCAATCTAAAAAGATTAATACATGTTACCCTCTAGCTAGCCTTAAAAGCTCAACGTCAATAAAAACCAGTTTTTTTTTACAAACTGGCAAACAACATAAGTTGTAGACGCAAGCAAAAATGGCACAAACATTTTTTATACAAAAAATATGTATACTGATAGATGGATAATTTTTTTTTTTCAAATATTTTCTCTCTACGTACGTAAAGGAGTTTTAGCAAAACAGATGGTAAATTGTCATTTAAATTATGAATTTTTTGATTTACCAAATATTTCAATTCCCATAAGTTTGGATTCTCATACAATTTTTGTTGTAGTATAGCTTTTCCTATTTATCTCTACGGGAATATTTTTCTGGAAACAACTTGGTTTGCCTCACACATGAACAAGATGCAAGATGAAGACAAAAAAGCTTCAAAATATGAGTTTTTGCTACAAATGAAAAATGCTCAAAAAGTTTCCAGTTTTTCCAAATCATGCCAAAGAAATCTCCTAGGCATTTCGATTTTTGTTGAAAAATAACAAAATGACACAAGAAACTAAACATTCTCTTACCTTAATAACAAGTCCTTTGGCAAAGGATGATGATGAGTGATTGGTCAACCCAAGCATTTTTGAGAGGATTTTACTGCACTCTTAATATTTTCCTCCTTTTGTTTAAAATAAGTATCGAAAATGACAGGATCAATCCTGCTTTCTCTTTTCTTCGGATTACTTTATTTTTTTTAAACAAAATTAAACCGAGAAAGGGAGAATAAGCGTCTCTTCTGAATCTCTCTCGTCCAGCTTATTAGTTCTTTAAAGTAAGGAACGAATAGTGGACTAAAAAGGAACTTTGGAAAATCTTTAAGGAGAAAGCTTCAATCAAACAAATTTATTTATGATCCTCAAACTTTTATAATGTAGACTTCTCTCCTGAACTGTAGTTTGGAACTCACTGATGAGGCTCAAGACTTGAAT
>JAQIYE010000321.1:0-13843 GCA_034699765.1 Xenyllodes armatus
TGTTCCTCTTTTGTACTTTGTTGGGAGACCTTTAAGGGAATTTAACTATGATTTAGCGCAAAAGTTGTAATTTGAAGTTAGTGAGGTCTAAACAATTTTTTAGAAGGACCAATGACCTTCTGGAACAATAATAGTCCAATTTCCATTGACCTCAATCCCTATCCTGTACCCCAGGGAGAAGTAATACTGGATCCCATGACAGGTCACGTCCACAAGCTCTCCAACTTCATATTGTTCCTTTGAAGGTTTCTCCAGGTATAACATATCTTTTCCAATAATCTCGTTCCATGAGGTATCTGAATAAGTTAGCAAACACTCATCCTGGTGCTGGCTGAATATTTTTAGCTTTTAAAAATATATGTAATTGTAATCCCCTTACGCAATTTGTGATTTTTTGCGAGTCCATCCGGTGGAAATGAGTAAAAGTAAGTCAAGGCTCTACGACATGTATTCGTACTACAAATCACTACTTGAGGATGGTACTGTTTCTCTTCAGAAAGGACCAATCGAGCTTCTTGACATCCAAGGCACGGGCCATGTGAGTCAAGGACCTTGGCCGACTTGTACTGTTATGAAAGAAAAGGTCAATGAAAATTTGGGTCAAATTTAAATGTATGTGGCTGAACAATGTAATTAGTTGGTTACTTACGGAGTCTACTTGAGTCCTCCGAACTAAATTCCAACAATCAAAACTTGAGTAGCAATATGCAAAATGTATGTCAATGGTTGAGGAGGTCAAGGTTGAGTTTGTACTAAATTCGCATCTCCATCTAGCTCCATTTTCGGTTTCTTGACCGATAAAATTAATGTCACAGGCTGTGTCTTTGTCAGCCTTCATGGTGAAATTGTGATCAGATGAATCTAAAAATGTATATTAAAATCAAAATAATGTTGAACATTCAAAGTTCAAAGCATGCATGGCATGGTTAAAGGTTTTAGTCGGAATGATAGTGGGTAATCACCGGTCTCCAAACTTGACCCCAAACGTACGAAAAGGTCACTCCCGTTTACTTTTATAAAGTGTATGGACTCTGAAACGATGGGTCTGTTTACACTTTGACATTGAACTATTCCAATTTTTTCAAAAGCTCCAAGGCGAGCATTCATAACAGATGTATAGGAATATGAGAACGGATCCCAAAAGTCAGGAGAGGATCGGTAAATATATTGATCAACTTTGGGGAAATAAATTTCTGTTAAATTTTTAAGCTGAAATAGCAAACAATAATCCAACGACTCTAAAAAAAAATTTAAAAACTTCAAAGTGCGTAAAATGTTTGGTTTCTTACTTACCCCGTAATCATAAACCATTTGTATTGGCTCACTAGAATTACAAATTAACTTAAGTTGGACGTTAGAACCCTTCCATCTGTGCCATATTGGTTGAGATGGAAAGTCAGGATAATTCTCGATATAAAACTGAAAGAAAGCTTTGTTGAGATTCTTGCTTTCTAGTACTGATTCAGTGCTTTCAAAAGAACAGAGCCAGATTAACAAAGAAATTCTAACAGGACCAAAAATATACCCATCCATATTTAGTTTCAATTAAATAAATATTTATTAGTTTAAATTTTTGTTAAAAGTGTATTCACTGTTTGCTGATCCAAGCTTTATTGATAAACTGCATGGACTCAAATAACATTGCAGAATTAGTAGTTTATTTGTGGTTTTCCGGATACTTTTTTGTTTACTTATTTTTGGATCAAAATCCAACAATATCTGTCCTAGTACTTCCTTATAAAGTTTGTCCTATTACTAAAATCCGGACATGCACACAAATTGTTATTTCCAACGCCTTTGGCTCAAAAATCGTATGGTACTCAAAATGAATTCAATTGATTCATTTTTCTTTCGGAATTGCTTGATCTGATCTCATTCTAAATAAGTGACCTTTGAGATCCCAAATAGCAAACGTAAATTCGTGCATTCAGGTAGATTTAATGCTGATGAGATTACGGTCCTCCATCTCAAAACTTAAATGGAATCTTCAATCAAATCCAGATTGCATGACTCACGAAGATTCCTCCATAAGCTAATAGAACAAAAAGGCTAAAAAGATTACTGGCATATGTCCCATTAATAAGAAGATTTTCCACGATTAATTAACTCTTCCTACAAACTTTGTCCCAAGGGGTACGACGGATATAAAGTCTCTCGAGGTCTTCCTGGAGAAAGTTTTCCTTTCCAGCCCAGGAACAATACCAGAGACATTGGTTGTTCATCTTATATGGGAGGCTCACACAGATATCTTAAGCCATCCGCATGCAGTGCAGCAAGTTTCTAACTTTGAGGAACTTTGACCAGTGGCATAAATAGTTTTAGTCATTTTAATTTGACACAACTTTGACCTTATCACTCACGGCCCTATCGAAATCGAACGCCACTGTACTGTTTTTGACTTATGAAAGCTAAAGGCCTTTATATGAACTCATCTCGTCTCTTTTGAACAATTGAGCAAATATGTCACGTACGATTGGTTTCTTATGCTCCAGGATCCCAAGCCCATCATGATGTCTTTTGAACACAAAATAATATAAAAGAGAATGAATAGTTCCAGTTTGAATTAGTTTAGAGAATATCCGATGAAAATTTATAAGATCTTCAACTAAAAAAGAAAAAAATTAAGAAACTTTGAAAAATTCAATTCCACAAAATCAATCTAGTCTTTGGTCCTGGTGATGAATTTGACTGTAGACAAATAAAGTTTTGCAACTTTTTCTGATTTCTATTTGGATCCTTTTAATCCAAAAGTATTAGTTTAAACTGCGGAAGAACATTGCTGATGAATGTTTAACTCAAGCATGAAAACGAATCTGTTTGAAATTGTGCTTTTCAATATTTTGGCATTTCAGATTTGAAGGAAGTTGAAATTTCAAAGAATTGAACTTGGTTACACTTCTACAACTATTTCCAATTTGAGTCAAAAATGGAGAGTGGTCCATCAGGCAGTCCAAGCCCATCCAATGGAGCTGCAGCAACAAAATTATCCTCCATCTTAAATGAAGAGTCCTCAAGGTCAATGATTTCAGCTGCAGCAAGTGCTGTGGCTTCCTCAGCTTCATCCTCCATCATTTCACCAGACTCTGACCTAGGGGAATTATACAAGAGGAACGTGACAGATCTTGTTCGAGCTGTCATAAACTATCGACGAGCTGCTTGTTTTCAAAATTATGTCGTTTCGGCTAATGTGAGCGAGGGTAAGTTGTTGTGAGTTTTAATCTGATAATTTTAGCCATTTTGTTCCTAAACTAAACCATATGAAGAGACTAATCTTCTAAATTGAAGATGTGATCTTGAGCCTCCCAAGTGATATAAAACTTTTAGTTTTTGCCATTATTATTTTTGTTTCCTGAGGGCATTGAAAGATAAAAACTTTTTTCTACGTTGAATTCATATGTAAGGTTGAGAGGTGAATTTTTGGTTGAAAGTAGTGAAAGTCAATCTCTTGTCATTTTCAAAGAAAAAGAACTTTGTTGCTCTTCTGATTAACACACTTCTCGGCGTGGCGAACTATGTTTCTGAGGCTGCTGTACTATTTGACCTCTGAGACAGATACTTTTGGAAAATCTCCTGGAGAATCAAAAAAATCGTTAAATGCTGGATTTAATAATAAAATATCCCACATAAAAATTTCTCCTTGTCACTACTACAGCGTCATATGACTGTAAGAGTACATGGAAAGTTTTGATGAGGATATTTTAGGACAGGTGTAATTTAATTAGTCTCAAAAACAAAGTCCCCTCATAATATATACATTAAGGGCAACCACTTTTCCAGGATTTCCAGCTACCATGAATTCAGTATTAAATATTCAACCTCCTGCTTGTATTCTGTCATAGTGTATAAGGATCATTTTACCTCTGTTTGTTTGTCCTAAACTCACTACCCTGACCTAATTAGCCAAACTTTGGATCCAAAGGACTAATCAAACTTATATGTTATGTAAGTTCTGTTTTTAGTATTTTATGAGATTACATTAAACCCCCTTGGGAGATTTCATGGAAAGCCTACCTCAAAGGGTTCCAGTATTTGGCTTTCGCACAAAAATATACGAGACATGAGATTAAGGAAACATCAGACTAGTACATCTAGGTTTTGTTAAATTTATAAAACCATGTTTTTATTTTGTTTCAGATTTTTATCAAAATACGATGAGACATTTATTAGCTTTTCAAAATAATTCTGAACAGAATAGTAAATCTGCATGTTTTAATGATTTCGTTTAATAAATCCCAGCTTCCTTGTCAACTTTAATGATCATGTTTACTGTACCTCAGGGAGCTTAAACTAAGTAAATCTAGCTATGTCTCATATAGATTGCAAATTACAAAACTTCTCACCAAATTCTTCATAGACCATTTCCAGAAAACCGTGTAATTTATTCATTTTGCCCATGGAATGACACAAGACTCACATGGATATATGTCGAAATATGATCCTAAAATGTCATCACGTTTGATTTCATGAAATCAAAACTGAAAGCAACTTAGCCGACTGCGTGGGCTCTCCTGGAACCGATGGTGTTTTTTTTGGAAACTTGACCCAGACAGCTGCTGATAAAAGTGTTATTAGAGCCTCCAGCTCTTCCGGCTCCCACCACTTCCGGATTTATGATTTAATCCTACGGAAGTTTATATTTGGAATAAATTAGGGATTTAAATTAAATCTGATTTATTGGACGAGTCCCGTTTATGAGAACCAACACCATTTCCCGCATGAAATAATTAATCATAATGTGATTATCTCGAGGGACTCAACTAATGTTGACATTTTGCCATTTGTCTCTGAAAGTTTCCATGGACTATTGAGCAGACGTGAGATAATGAATGAGGATTACAAAATTTGTTATTTTAGAACACATCATTAGAATTCGAAAGTTGTTGAAAAGTTTGAGTCAATAATAATATATTTTGTGGTGATAACGAAAAGTTGACGTTGGATCCAGCGGATGTTCATTCATTGAACTAATTAGTGAGTATGAGTATTCCTATTACTCCTGATGAATGCGTAGGTAGACAGAATCAGTGACAAAATTACGTATATTAAGAATAATTGGCGAATCCAAAAAATTCAAAAAAATGACAATATTTTGAAAACATAAATATGTATTGTCATCCGGTCCAACACGACACTGAAAGACTCGATTTATATTCAGTTTTTTCTTTCTGGTCCAGCGACTTTTAATTTAATGTCCTCCGGTTCTCCAAACAAACTTGAAGTTCATGAAATCATGAATACAAAAATTCGGAGTTTTGTAGACCTGATGGATGTATGGGACACAAAAACATAAGATCCAGTCCAGTGGACCGTGCCGCTCTTGGATGAACGATGAACCACCTTATATGCTTTCTCTCATTTTCCCCGTCCCAGTTCACAAACAACTTTATAATTTATAAATCCAAAATATCTATAACTTTCCATGAATAGTTAATGGGATGGAGGGAATTAAAATTGAGACCTTACAAAAGAGAGCTCTTTGTATTGATCAAAGGATCACTTAACTTTTGTCATATTATTGTGATGTCATAACTCTGGAGCTCGTTCAAGGGGTCTGGATCAATTCCATTGTGTTGCACATTTATCATTTGTACATTTATTAAACATTCAGTCATTAGATTCGATTTTAAAATATTTAATATGACGTACGGTCGAACAACCGAAGACTTTTCGAGTTTAGACGAAGTAATTTGTTGAGGTCTTCTATCCTAAAGGTAATAGTTGAAAATGTCATATATAATATTATCAAATTCTTGCTATAAAAGATTCTTTTATTTTTGATCGTATATAAAAATGATGGATTAGGCTAAATTAGTCAATGTCTCTAAAGGCATTTTCATGTTCGTCCTCAAAGTCGTGGAAAGGAAAATCGAGAAATGAAGAAAAGACCGAGACAACATATCAAGTCGATTCGATCTATCATCCAAGACGAGTCATTCTTTAATTTAAAGCAATTTTATTTACAAATATTTTTGAACAAATTATCAAACGCATTATGAATGATTATCTGACTGTTGCTGGAAACTAACATAATTCATCATAGACAAATCAAAGAGCGATTTGTCTTCATCTGAGACTCCATGTCCTTTCAATGATCATTTCCAAATATTCATTTACCAATTTCATTTCGAAGACATTTGGAAAGGATTCAATTGGTCTGAAAGATTTCCAGGACAAAAGGAACTCATGTCTTACTTTAACTATGTGGACTCCAAGATGAACTTTCGTAAGGACATTCAGTTCAATACCAGGGTCACGGCTGCAACTTTTGATCAGAGTCGGAAACAATGGTTTGTCCAGACAGAGAATCAAGAATCAATTTGGGTCACCCACCTTGTGTTGTGCATTGGATTTGCATCCAGACGATACACTCCGTCATTTCCAGTAAGCGTTCGAAATCTTTAGTAATAAGATGACACTCGAAACTTTAACTACGACCTGGCTAATTTTGTGATTTCAGGGCTTAGAGACGTTCAAGGGAATGTGTCATCACTCAAGTCTTTGGCCTTCAACCGAGGTAAATCTCAAGGGTAAACGAGTGGCTGTGATTGGTACAGGTGCTAGTGGTGTTCAAATAATCCAAGAGATTGGTCCCATTGTCTCAAAGTTAATCGTCTACCAACGAACCCCAAACATTGCTCTTCCAATGCAACAATGCAAAGCAAAGGATCAGGCTAAATGGTGGGATCCAGCCCTGAGTCAAGAAGATATTTTTCAAATTACTCGAAAGACCTTTGCTGGTTTTACCGTGGATTTTAGCCCAGTTAAATGGGAGGATGCAAGTCCGGAGGAACGCCGTGCTCTGTGGGAAGACCTTTATACTCGAGGTGGATTTGCCCTATGGCTCTCAACGTACCAAGAAATTTTTATGGACCAGGCCGTGAATGATGCTGAGTATGCATTTTGGGCTGAGAAAACACGAGCAAGGATCCACGATCCAGTTAAAAAGAATATCCTTGCGCCACTTAAACCTCCACATGCTTTTGGAACAAAACGTCCCAGCCTTGAACAAGCCTATTATGAAGTATTTAACCAACCAAATGTAGACATAATCAATGTTCGAGACACACCAATCCTTGAGGTCACTCCCGAAGGGGTCAAGACTCAAAAGGAAGGTGTTATTCCAGTGGATGTCCTCATCCTTGCCACTGGATTTGATACAATGACCGGTGGGATCTTTGATATTAAAATATTGAACGGTGAAGGGACGCCTCTTGAGGACAAATGGAAGATGGAGACTTGTACAGCACTTGGACTTTGTACTTCTCGATACCCGAATTTATATTTCCCCTATGGCCCGCAAGGTCCAACAGCATTTGCAAATGGACCAACTGCTATAGATATTCAAACTGATTGGATTACAAAGTTTATAGCCTATATGAAGGACCAGGGGATTCAGGCCTTGGATGTTTCCAAAGAGTTTGAGGACAGGTGGACAAAGGAGGTGAGGGACCTCTGGGCTGCAAGTCTTTTTCCAGCTACAGACTCTTGGTACCAAGGAGCCAATATTCAAGGGAAAACAAGAGAGGCTCTCAATTATTTTGGAGGAGTCCCAAAATATAGCCAAGCTCTGGATGAAGTTGCTCAGAATAATTACAAGGATTTTGTTGTCGTTTAAAAGCAAAAAAATGTTGCACCTTGATGAAAATCATGGACTTGTATTGTAAATTACGAATTAAACATTTGTTACATTGTACAGTCGCCAAGAATTTTCACAACATTCATTTCTGAAATTATGAACTTGTTTTTGACTTTCTTTTATCAAAATGAATCAGCTTAGCATAGATATTTTTTTTGATTGATTGATTGGTATTTATTTTTGTTTCGCATTAATTTTTAAATACAAGGAAATATGGCATTTATGATCTACGATTTTCAAAATCCTCTAAATCTCAATGAGAAACTTGAACCACAACAAAAGATTAGTCTGTGGGCTTGATGGCTTGGTGGACCACAAAATACAAAGTTTTAAGTACCAAAGCACCACGCGTCCCATTTTTAATTATACACTGTCCTCAAGTTCTGGTGAAATTCTCTTGAATGAAAATGAATGTGCTAACCTAGTGTAAGAAGGATTATTAGGACTCAAGGGTCTCAAGGGCCTCAAAAAAGACAATAGATTGTGATTTATGCTGGTCTATGTCGCTGTTAAGTCTTGACTCATCTATTCAGTGGCGTTCGTTCGTACTTAGGAAACTTAATTTTTATCCCCCGAAAATCCTTAAATTTTGTTTACAATTTTCAGTGAACATTTAAATCTAGATTTTCCTGAGGATGAAAATGACACTTTCATTTAAAACTAATTTGTGCAATTGTGCCCACTTCTCCCGCTGGGGATTCACTTGTTTTTGTGATTGAACCATACTTCAGTCTGTGTTGTAAAGAACAAGTGAAGAATGATTCAAATATTTGTTCTTTCACTTCAGAATTTGATACTTTCTTTTGTAGCTGGATGTAGCCGACTGAAGTGTATGTATGTTTAGTGATTTTTGTTTTGTTTCCAAATCCACTTGGGACTCCAATTCAAAAACACACTTCCTTCCTGGTCCTACTTGGAACCAATTCAACTCACTCATCTCATTTCGGGAAGGAAGGAAGGGTGGCGAAAGTCTCATTAAATAAATTCGATTTAAAGACTCCACAAAAAATAGAGGAAAAAGAGTCATGAATGAAACCTTGTAGAAAGTATATGGAGAAAGTGCAAAAGGATAAACCTCAAATTTTTTTTATTGGCATCAGGAAAAACGAGTTCGTCGTAGTCAATCACACCTCATGGATCTGATCCCATTTACCAGTTATATGCTTTTTGAATATAATGGTTTGATTCAATTATAATCCTTTTTCCTTAATTTGACCTTTTTAAACTACTCACGATCAGATGTCAAGAGTGATATGGTCTTTTTTCGATGCAATACATTTTCTTCTATTTTATAAGTTTCGGCGTCATAAGTCATACATATAGGTACTGGGCCACCTTACAGGTTAGAGTGGAAAACTTTAGAAATTATTACAAAACATAAGTATAAGAAACTGGACGATAATTTTATTACAATTCCCTAGAGTAACTGTGCGGGGTCAGGTCACGGGGAAGGAAGACGTGTGTTTTAGTATCTTTTTTGCGAAAGTGCTATGGACATAAAGGGACTTTGAGGACCGTTCCTGCTCTTCGTTTTTAGAGAGAAACAAAGGCACTTAAAAAGTAAAGATCTCATGGAAAAGGTGTTGGTAAAACTGAACGTGATATTTTAAGGCCAGATACGTTTGCAACAATGAAAGAGGAGTTTTGATGTACCTGTCCAATCTCATCACGAAAAGTTGTGCTATTTTGTAATTTTGACAGCAGTCATAAAATTTTGTTCTCAAAAAGTAAAAGTGAACGTAAACAAAGTTTAGTTTAGTTTTGTACCGTAACTTGCTAGGCTTTCACTCTTTTTAAGTAATTGAAGTTCTCATTGTAAAGATGAGAATCCTAATCTAATAGTATAAGATGAGACGCGGATAGGCAAAGATTTTATATTTACGTGGTAAAACTGCCAAATTACAATAAATGGTGCATTTAGTGATTTAGTGGCACTCAATTTTTTGATGACATCAGAAGTTCATTTTTGTTGAAAACGATTTCAATCGACTTGTATAGTTCGGTGCAAGTGTAAAAAATTGGCTTTGTGAGGGTTCCTCAAAAATATTTATTTTGCAAGAAAGAAAGAACCCGGAAGTAACAGGTTAAATTGAGGATGCAAGCATAAGAGAATTTCTCTTGAAAGGGTTTTTAGACGACTAAAAATTACTAGTGTAACAATTCATTTTTTCTGTAGACTAAAGGATTTGAACGAAGTATCCGAATTTGTGTTCACGTTTTTGAATTATATAGGAGGCCTTAAATCCCTGGATCTATTTGAGTTCCTTTTCTCTTGATTCAAGATTGAACCCCAAGACCTTTTCAATATTGTTATTCAGAGAAAGTGAAAGGATGAACATGGAGAAAGTGAATTTTGGGTAAAAGTCAGATTACAATTTATTGGGTGTTATCCTTTCTCCTAGCAACTGGCAACACTTTCTTGGATTTTGGATGCTCCTCATACTTTCTCTTTTATTGTCTCTAATCGGGAGTCTAACATGACAAGATGGTTAGGAAACACTTTCATCAGAAGAAGACGTTCCAATTGAATGGACTCGATCAATGCTATAGGGCAATCCTTACCCTCGCTAGTAAGAGTTCGACGCTTTAAGTCAGAATTTTTATTTGACGAGTCCGAGTCTTTGATTTTGAGATCCTATATAAAGTCATTTTAAAAAGTTTAAATCGACACGACACGAGCCCTCAACATATTGCATAATTTTAAAGATAATAGAAAATCCCGTGTCGCTGGTTCCAAACTCTCTCGTTCTGGGACGTTCGTTCTTGCTTTATTTCAAAGCAGTCTCGAGGACTCCATATAAGGACCCTATTCAAGAAGGTCCAATAAGTGAAAGAACCCTTGAAGCAAACAGGTAGTCCTGGACGATTCTTTACATTTAAATCTTGTCCAGAAGTGTCTCTCTTTTTAAGCTCTATGATCCTATACCATGACCAACGCTAAATAGCAAGAGATGAATCAATTTGTTTATGATCTTTCCAAGTAAATGTTGAAACTAACTATTCAACCTGATGAGTTCACAAAATGTTGCTTTTTGACGTCTCTGGGCTCATTATGTGTGCGAGCGAACCCTAATATTTCTAGCTTTTCTCCTGTCTGAGACATTACTCTTAAAATTAATGACTCACTTATTTACCTAAAACCAACTTTCACTTTACTTTTGTCCAGGTCGTTCCTGTCCACGTGTATTTGACGGTTGGAGTTGTTGGAATGAGAGTTCTGCTGGTTCTATTGTCTACTCTCCATGTCCATTCTTTATCCCTGGCTTTGTTCCATCAAGTAAGTGCTTTAGACTTGTTTATGCCAATTCAAAAGAAAATCATATCAAAGTCTTTCAGTTGAGTTCCTTTTTGCTGGATATGCTTGCTAGGTAGTTATTTCACAGCGGGTAAGGGGAAAACATTCTAAAGTTCTGGTTTGAATTAGAAAAGACTTTGATTGAGGAGGAAGCGGAAGTAAGGAGTCAAGTAAACATTCATGTCAACCAGTGAAGTTTTAAGCCAATACATATAGTCGCTGCTAAACATTTCTTTTCTGAAACCACCTGAAGTATTCATACAAAAGTTTTGCAGAGGAATTTCTTTTCCTTTTCTATTTCTTTAATATGCCTAAAAGGTTTCATTTCTCCAAATAAAAATATGTTGAAGAGTCCCATCCAATAAGCCTTCAGTTAGTTCATTTTTGCAGTGATGCGATGTATGTTATATGGGTAAATCTGACTTTAAGTATTTTTACCCTCAAGGAATTTGGAAATTGGATCCAGATTGATATTAAAAGAAGCCATGACACAACATATATGTTTCTATTTCGAATTATTCGACTGTATTTTCTCCTGCGAACGGGGTTTCTTTGGATGCGAAGAAGGAAGGGTTTCATGACAGCAGTTTGAGTGAGGAAGGAAGTATTTTCGAAAGGTTCAGAATTTTTCTTTAACCATTCTGGTGCAACAACAAAAGAAAGCACAAAAAAGTTTAGTATTCCGACTTGACCTAAACCTTCTCTGAGGAATTGAGCTATATTGGGACATTTGAAGGATTCAGGTGGAGGTCAAGAGTCCAGACCAACAAATTGGATAGCGGTACTGCAATTGGAAAGCACCAAAGAGTTGATTCAAATTTGTGTATGCCAAGGTCATGACCCCGCCTGGGAGTAGGAACCAAAAGAGTCCAAGGGAAAACATGTTCCTCCAATTCCTTGTACTTTTGTGAAATGCCAGCAGAAAAATGAAAACGAAGCTAAGGCAAGACTAGTTTACTTACTTACTTAGTTTACTTGCTGATCTGTGAATTACTGGGTTGAATGGTTTATGGTTAGCAAGCTAAGTTTTTTAAACTTAGCTGAAAACTTTAGTTTCACTGGCAGATTATTTGTATATATGAGTAATTCCTGTTATAATCATGCTGATACTTTTGTCTATTTCAGTTAATTAGAACTTATTAAACTGTTTCATTATTCACGGTGACTTAACTGCAAAATTAGTGAGGAAAACTCATACCTTCTTAATCGCAATCTCACAAGATCCAAAGCATAACTTCATTTTTGTTTTGTTATGTAGAATTTATTTTTACCAGTAAGTGCATATTATATTGTTGACAATAAACAAGTTTCCAACCTATGTAATGGAAGTTTATAGACTTAGATATAATTTTTAACCAGCTAATCGTAGTTTCTTCGAAGGGGAAACCGGGGTTTGTTTGATACAGGAGGCGCTTCCCAATTATCCGAGTCATCACTCTCATCTTTGGCTCTACCACCATCTCCCTGTCCTTGACCGTCGTCCTCCTTACCCTGACCATGACCATCTTCTTCCTCCTCCTCACCTTCAAGTCCATCCTTGGTCAGGTAGCTCCCCCGACCTTGACCATTAAGACCATCTCCTCCAGGTCCATAAACAAGACCAACATTCTCAAGGATTTGTCGAAGATGTTCATTCTCAGCCTTCATGGCTTGGATCCTTCCACGAATTTCAACGATTCCTTTTTGAAGGGCACGAAGTTGGGGTTTGAGTGGGAGTCCTGTCCCAAGGTGACCAGAAATGTATGCCAAAGGGTTGTCTGGTTTGGGTTCTTCTTCATAAAGGGCAACAAGAGAACGAATGATCCCACCCCGTATTCCAGAATCCTGGAGGTCAGTTCGAAATGTAGTCTTTTTAAGTCGTTTCTCTGGATCACCAACTCCAATCATTCCAGTAAGACTTGGATGAGAAGTCTTTGAGGATTTCTGTTTGTGAGAAATGAGAAGTATTTAGGAATGAGAACTTCTTTTTTGAAATTTTAGGATAATTTTGCAAAATTATATTTAGGCTTACAGCTGGGGCTTCCATAGTTCCTTTGGACTTTCGGATCTTTTCCTGTGACATGATGATGATATGCTCAAGGACGTTTCTCTCAAGTGACCTGTTTTGCTCTCAGCAATTCGTTTCACTTTTCGGCTTTTTTAGGATAAATTCTGGGATAACTTTTACAAAATACAAAATAGCTGTAGCACATTGGATTTCACTGACTTGTCTTATTTTGAAATGCATTAACAATGTACAAGGTTGGCTAAGATACGCTAAGGTGAACTTAGAGGTTAGTGTTAGTGTGTGGCTAAGATACGCTAAGGTGAACTTAGAGGTTAGTGTGTAATTTTATTAGAAATCCAGGTTTTTATGGATGATCAATAATTTACAATTTATTATTTACATAATTTTATCGTAATTGTATTTGGTTGATCAATGTTTCAAATAGTATATTAAATTGATATTGATGATCATCTTGAGGCATATGGACATTCTCTCAGGTTATCCATTTCAAGATCCTAGTTTTCCAGGAAGTCACCCCATAAAAATAAAATTTTGCAAATATATATGCCTTTTTCAACTCCTCCATTCCGTCCTTTGTCACCTGTTTAAAATTTGTGTAAAAAAATTAGTTTTGAATTTGATTTTGATTGAATCCCTTACGTTTACCAGCTAATAGGAAACCCACCTGTGGCTGGCCAGCTAATATCAAAGATGTTAGACGTCGACAGTTTGGAAATGCGTGTTGAAATGATATATCCGTTACTTTTTGTCCAATTCCACAAAGTGCCACCTCTTTTAAATCTATCAAAAATATTACAAACACAATTTTTGGTTAGTGTTTTACAAAAGATATTGAATACTATCTTAATATTTATAGTTCTTGTGTGTAAGTAAGAAAGTCCGTCCAGTTTTCAAGTTTGGTCTT
>JAQIYE010000322.1:0-13839 GCA_034699765.1 Xenyllodes armatus
GCATTTAATTTATACAGAATAATTGGACATCATCAATGGACTATAAACTTATCTGAAGCTAATTTTTTGAATCAACACTACAAATGCACATGAACTGCTCCATTTCGACGAAAAGGGTTAGTAATGTAATTTTATTTAGTACTCGGCTCGGCTCGGGCAAGAATTAGTGTCCTTTGGGCAATTAGGACACTTTAAGCAATATTTTTTGAGCAGTTGAAAGGCAAGTAAAACAGGTGAACTTTTAATGTTTAGTAAGCAATTATTTCAATTATTATGTTCTTCTCAAGATAGAATTTGACAAAAAAAAATCTAATTCAAGTAAACTAACCATACAGAGGTTTTAGTACTAAAATATTGAAACATTAGCAATAATTATGATCGAATAAAAAATAAACGCTTCAGTAAAGTTATAATTTTTCTGATAAGGACCTGAAAAAATGTTGGCTCTGCATGATTCCCAACCCATGGTTTCCTCTTCTTCCTTCCAAATAAACCCGAAAGGTCAAATCTAGTTTTACGAATAGCTGCCGCTGTAGGTTTTTCATTTGAGATCAAAGATTCCTGTGATGAAGATTTCGACACGGTGGTAGCTGGAGGTGGAGTCGGTCGCGTTTTAATGATCTTTGAATTGGTAGTTGAAGGTTTCGGACGATCAGCTCTAGATTCCAACCTTATTATTGCCCTCAACAAGGACTCCATTAATTGTGGTGGTTTTGGTCCAGTATCAATTACTGGCTCAGGCTCAGTGGACGCTTTAACAATGGCAGTGTCCTTGACCTCGTCATTGCTATCCGTTAGATCAAAGTTGATTTCGTCGGAAGGTGGGTCATCAGATGGCTCAGGTGGTGGGTCAGGCAAGTTAGTTTCATTCACCTTTGGCTTTGTATCAGGACAGCAAATGGCAATAATTCCCTTCTCTCCAAATGAATTATAAACGTTAGTCACATATTCTTGATTTAGAGCATGTGCCTCATTAGGACATTGAGGTGTAGGATTTTTTCGGAAAGCTTGTCCATAAAAAGTATGTACTTCGCACTCTGCATCACGAGCCTCTGACACTCCAAAGTAAAGTAGCCCTTCCTTATACAGTGCATCCGCTTGACCCTCATTTAAATTACAAGTATATGATACGTTCTTCCATGGGACTGTCCATCCATTGACCATGTGATATTGTCTGTCTAAAGACTGGTCGATACACTGAGATACCCTGTACTGTGTTAGGTTAGGAGGATCAATGCAACAAAGTAAACACTCTTGTTCGAAATAAGTTCGAACTCCTTCCGATTCTGTGTACCAGAAACCTCCTGTAATGACGTCTAGGATTGGTGACATCTTGTAATCACACTGGACTTTTGAATTCGGACCTTTCCATACTGTGAAAAGTTCACACTGAGGTTCCAGGGTTCTTTTAATTTTGACAAATAAGTGTCCCACATTTGTAGGATTGGGATTTGGAGGTGAATCTTCGGTGGCGTCCAGATCACAGTACCTAAACCAATAAGTTTCAGTGTCCCAGTCAATTCGCCATTTTTGGTCTTTGAGACCATTTACATGAGTTGCATATTCTTTAGTGGTACAATTAGATACTAAGGGGTCATCCTCATCTTCTGCTCTTGCGAAAATGGCAATTATGGCTAGAATTAACAGCACTGTTGGACACCACATTTTCATTTGGTATTAATTGTTCTACTTTTTTTATATGACTGAACGGTGTATAATTGAGATTAAATCGTTTGCACTATTTTTGAGAAACTGGGCTTTGGGTGAATCCAGGGTTAATTTTTTAGAGCAGATATTGTTTATTTGACGGTGAACAAATAATAATTGCCTCAATATGATTTTCTTTTGAAATATGAGTTTTCATTAAACATTTGAGTGTTCATTTTGAAAAATATTCCAATTTATAAAAAACATTTTGGGCATTAAAAATGATAATTGAAATCTCATTACATTGTGAGCAACAAAATATATGATATTTGATATTTTATTCCATCAACCATTAAACAAGAAATGTTACCATCGGGTAGCTAAATTGAAATTGAGTAGGTATGTGTTTGTGACGTATGTGTAATAATTGAAATCATTTGGGTTTTGGTATTGGCATAACTTTACGAGTCTCTTTTCCAATATGCATTAGTTGAACCTACTTTGATCAAACAACCAGTTTTGTTTAGAATTTTAAAGGAATTTTTAACACTACAACTTTGAATTGATATGATCCCATCACACTTCACCCTTTTATCCATTAGTTTAAGCTACAATTTAATGTCGAATTCAAATTTCTAGAGATTATGATTATCCCTTAATTGTAAATCGGGCTGAGGGCCACTTTTCCGCAACTCAAATGTTCGCTAATGGATTTTACAATTTAATTAAGACGAGTTTTCTCTAGGTTGAAAGGCAACACAATCTAGCGAAATATTCTTATAATAGAGTGACACAGATATGATATTAAATATATTTAAAATGCGAAATATCGAGAGAGAAAATTAGTAGCGATTAAAAAACAAAAGCTTCTTCAGAAGAGCCTTAATCTTTTTGAGAAAGGCCTGAAATAATGATGGCTCTTGTAAATCGGCATTCCAGGGTTTCCTACGCTTCCTTCCAAGTACACTCGAAAGGTCAAATCTAGTTTTACGAATACCGGCAGCAGTAAGTTCCTTATTTGGGTTTGAGATCAGAGATTCCTGTGATGAAGATTTCGACATGGTGGAAGCTGGGGGTGGTGGCGTTTTAGTGACCTTTGGATTGGAAGTTGAAGGTTTTGGACGAGCAGCTCTAGATTCCAACCTTATTATTGCCCTCAACAAGGACTCCATTAATTGTGGTGGTTTTGGCCCTGTATCAATTATTGGTTCAGGGGACGCTTTAACAATGGCCGTGTCCTTGACTTCGTCATTGCTATCCGTTGGATCAAAGTTGATTTCGTCTGAAGGTGGGTCATCAGATGGCTCAGGTGGTGGGTCAGGCAAGTTAGTTTCATTCACCTTTGGCTTTGTATCAGGACAGCAAATGGCAATAATTCCCTTCTCTCCAAATGAATTATAAACGTTAGTCACATATTCTTGATTTAGAGCATGTGCCTCATTAGGACATTGAGGTGTAGGATTTTTTCGGAAAGCTTGTCCATAAAAAGTATGTACTTCGCACTCTGCATCACGAGCCTCTGACACTCCAAAGTAAAGTAGCCCTTCCTTATACAGTGCATCCGCTTGACCCTCATTTAAATTACAACTATATGATACGTTCTTCCATGGGACTGTCCATCCTTTGACCATGTGATATTGTCTGTCTAAAGACTGGTCGACACACCGAGATACCCTGTACTGTGTTAGGTCAGGAGGATCAATGCAACAAATAAGAGATTCTTCCTCGTAATAATCCCGCGTATTACCATCATCAGAAGTCGTGTACCACCAACCCCCTGTAATGATCCCTTGATTTGGTGACATCATGTAGGGACATTTGAGTTCTTTCCCTTTCTTCACTGACTCAAGTACACATTCACTATATCGTTTGTTTGAAAGTTTTATAAAGAATTTTCCATATATGGGAATCTCAGGGTCAAGGACACAGTGGAAAATCCAACTTCTTTCAGTTTCCCAATTATACGTCCAACCATGGATCCCGTCCAACTGAAATGCATACTCGATATTTGTACAATGAGAGCGGATAGGAGGTGAATCCTCTGCACACGAAAAAATTTCAATTATGACTATAATTAACAGAACTTTTAACCACATCTTTATTCGTGTTAAATAAATAACTAAAATATAAAGTACTTTATGTCAAGCGTAAAGTTATACTAATAAATTTTTATTTTCTAATCACTAACTGGATTCATGCTTTTTAGCCTTGGCGTGTACTTTTTCGAGCAAATGTTTTATGTATGGCATTAGAAAAACAATATAAAAGATAAAAGACCATCTGCTTTTCTCTCGAAATATGAATTTGTAGTTTTTGACATATTTTCATAACTTGATCTCGCATAGATACATAGATGGTGCTTAGCGTATTTTTAATTTCCATGTTTTATAACTATTACGCCTATTTACGTTCAGAAAGGCGAAAAAATGCATGTTACTTTATATTGTAGATGATCACTTTACCTTTAAAATTTTAACATTGAGGAAACTAATTAACTTAATATTACGTCACAGACAGTGCTGTAAATGATTTTACGAGAGTAGCACTAGCTTTTTCAACAGAGCTTTAATTTTTCTAAAAAGAGTCTGGAAAAATGTTGGTTCTTCTCTAGCCACATTCCAAGGTATCCTCTTCTTCCTTCCAAACATAGCTGAAAGGTCAAACCTGTACTGACGGATGCGTAAAGCATCGTTATGTTGTGATTTTGTAGTTTTCGATAATTTAGGAACATCGTTATTACTTGCCGGAGATAATAAAGGCTCTTTAGTGCTTTTTGTATTTCTATTTTTTTTGGTAGAACAATCCATCTTATTTGAACCACGTTGGGTTTGTGCTATTAATTTTACAATATGATTTACTAATGGCGAATAGGCGAAACCAACGTCAGTGACCTGCTGACTTGGGACGACCTTGTTTTTTGGATCAGGAAAGGTATTATTTGTTTTAATTGGCTCTGGCTGATCCAAAATTGGATCCTGTGCTATTGGCTCATGGTCAGGACCAGGGTCGGGCTCAGCCGGCTCAGGGTCATCTGCTTCAACATCTTCAATCTTATTTGGATCATAGCAACAAATCGCAATTACTCCTTTCTCTCCATACTCATTGTAATGGTTTGTAATGTAATCTTGATTTAGAACAAAACTCGAATTTTGACATTTTGGTTCGGGACTATCTTTGAGAGCCTTCCGGTAAAAAAAATTTAATTCACATTCTCTAGCACGGTCCGGAGAAAAGGTCAAGTATAAAAGGCCTTCACTGTACAATGCATCAACTTCCCCTTCATTCAAATTACATAAATGTGAAGTGTAGCCCCAAGAGTCCTTTGGTTCCCACCCTTTACTCATGTAACCCCATTCGGTAACATCCTCCTCATCCTTAACCATACAATGCGATACTCTGTACTTTTGTTGATCATGACGGGGTAAACAACAAGTTCTCACGTATTGACTATAGTCATATTCGTGATAATCCGGATGATCTGAATTTGCAAAATAGATTATTAGATCTTCCTGATTTTTTGAGTAGCCAAATACAGTACAGGGGATTTCCTCGTCATCCTCTGAATCGACAAGTCGCAATAAGTAACATTCTTCATTTCGTTGATGTGTAAATTTTAAAAATCGTACACCTCGTTGGTAAAGATTCTGTGCCTCTGATGAAGATGATGAACCTTCGTCAGGGTGCTCGTCTTTGTAATTACAGAAAACGTCATAGGCTGTATCTTTCTCTGCGTTGAAGGTCCAGCCGTTGATACCATTCATGGAATATGAGTTTTGTACTTCTAAGTTATCTGTGCAATAAGAGACATGGAGGAGAAGTTCTGGGTCAGTTGTGAACTCCGCCAGCGCCAACAGTCCTTCCTTGAAGGTGTAACAAAGAAAAATTATTACAAGTGGAGATTTAATAAGGTGAATCAACATTTTAATAGGCAAGCCTTAAATGTTGCAAATCAATTTTGAAAGAATTCTTGTTAAGTGCTATTTCATTGCACCAAAGTTAGTGTTTAAGGATGGGTTTAATGAATGAAGCAGTTAAGTTATTAAGCCTCCTCTTCTTATACTTTTTACAATACAGCCAAACTATGCGTAGATTAAATTCTAGTGCCCTTAGCTTGACATTTAATAATTGAAACATGTTTAGAAAACTTCTTGTTGCTTTTCAAAAGTCGTTCGTCATTAAATGACGTTAGTATAACTTATTGTTCTGGTCCATCCAAAGTCAATGCCAGAATTTTACAAGCAATACAATGTTTTAACAAACATCTCCCTACGTGATTGAGTATTATCTAGAAAGCCTTGCCCAGCCAGCCTTAACAAAACAAATTTTACATGCAAAAACATACAATACACAATGATAAATTGTCCATCGACGCAAAAACATGGTTTGTGGAGACTCCAAAGGCAATTTAACAAATCAAATGTATCCATTTACTCAATCGGTGTAATATATTTTAGACCAAATGTTCATATAATTTTTTAGCCTCTTAAATTTCTCATTATATGCAAATCCCTATCAGAATTACTTTTGACCCCTGATTATTACTTTTTTTGCAAACAATGCCCAGTTCAAAACTAGGCTTGCTTTACTTGGTCCACAAACCTTGAGCTTTGATGATTATGACATTCTACTTTCTCCAATTTGCAACTATGAAGTAATTCAATGAGAATGTTTTCTCCTGATCTAACTCACATCCCTTCACTGTTTCTGGAAAAATCTCTCTGACTGGAATGCATAATTGTTTACAGTTTCACTAATTGTAAGCCCACAAAGATACCTCTAGAATGCCCCTTAGACTACTTTATATTCACAATTTCCCTTTTGTTTTCAATAATCATTCATACTGATGTAAGAATTTATTTGGCAAGAGTCATGACTTTCCAAGGTCACAGCATTAGATAATGTGTGACTAGTACATAATAATTTTAAAGAATTTAAGATAAATGCTCAAGTTTTCTCCGTTTTAAATATGTCAACAATGTTAGGGTTTAAGAAATTAAGTAATATTACTACTAATATGACACAGAGTAGAGTAATGCTATTTGCCTCAAAATATGAACAATAACTTTTTCAATAAACTTATAATTTTTCTATAAAGAATCTGAAAAAATGTTGGTTCTTCTCTTTCCACGGTCCAAGGTTTCTTCTTCTTCCTTCCTAATATTGCTGAAAGGTCAAACCTGGATTTACGGATACTTAAAATATTTTTCTGTTTTTCGGAAGACTCGGGTAATTTGTCCTTATTAGTTGCTGTTGTAGAAGGTTTCGAAGGGACTGTCAGGCTCTCTGTATTTCTTCGTGTTTTGGCAGCAGGATTCGGCTTGGTTGACCCAAGTTGGGTTTGTGCTATTGACTTTACAATATTAGTTAGTAAGTGTGTATATGCAAAACCAAGATCAGTCCTTTGTTGTGGGATGACCTTGTTATTCGGGTCATCAGAGATTTCACTTGTATCTGGCTCTGGTTCATCCAGAACTGGATCTGGTTCAGGGTCGGGCTCAGGGTCATCTGCTTCAACACTTTCAACCTTCTTTGGATTTGGATCATAGCAACAAATGGCAATAACTCCTTTTTCTCCATACTCATTGTAATGATTTGTAATGTAATCTTGATTTAGGACAAATGACGAATTTTCACACTGTGGGTTCGGATTATCTTTGAGGGCCTTCCGGTAAAAGAAATTTAATTCACATTCTTTAGCACGGTCCGGAGAGTATCCTAAGTATAGAAGACCCTCACTGTACAATGCATCAACTTTCCCTTCATTCAAATTACATAAATGTGAAGTGTAGCCCCAAGAGTCCTTTGGTTCCCATCCTCTGCTCATGTATCGCCAATCAGCAATATTTAAAGTCTTATCCATACAATGGGATACTCGATATTTTTCTTGATCGTGACGAGAAATGCAACAAGTTTGAAAATATTCAACATAATCAGGCTCAGATTTATCTTTACTAATCTTATACCTGATAAGATTTGGTTGATTTTGTGAATAACCCTTAAGGGAACACTTCAAGTCCTCTTCTATTTTACCACTCTGAAAGTAACATTCATCATGTCGTCGATGTCGAAATTTAACAAATCTTACACCTCGTTGGTAGGTGATCCCTCCCCCAGGATTCTCTTCTTTGTAATTACAATAGAGCCACTTTGCCTCATCCTTTGACTCGTCATAGTACCAACTCCAATCCTTGACACCATTAAAATCGACAGCCTCGGCGTTGATCTGATCCGAACAATTCGAAATTTGGAGGAGAAGTTCTGGGTCAGTTGTAAACTCGGCCAGTAGTCCTTTGTCAACGGTGTAAAACAGAAAAGTTATTAAGAGGAGGGAGGCTGTAGGGCCAATCAACATTTTAGTGAAGAAGGGTAGTTAAATGTTGCTGGTTAATTTTAAAAAAAAATCCTTATTGAATCTTCGAGATTAAAATATAAAAATATTTAACTAAATATCTTATTATACCAAAATTAATGGCCTAGAGTAGTTTAACGAGTGATGTAATATGTATGTACTTATGTTGGCAAAACGAATATGTTTAATACGTTGTAGTTCAACTGGATTTTATATTGCAATTGAGTTGAGTCCTCCCTTGACTAGACATTTAAAAAATTCGACCATATTTTGAAGTGTGTTTATTAAGTTTTACTAGTTGAGCCCAGTCAACAAGTACTGCATTCACTCTGTCCGTCAGTCAGTCAGTCTGTCCCATCGTTCAAACCGTTATAACTTTTTAACGGGTCATCCAATCCGAGCGTGCAATGGCTATAAATTCGTCTAATTTTTCATTTAACACTCCAAAAATAAAATCAAGAGAAAAAATTATAGATTAAAAGTAAATGAAGGGTAGTTTCATGAAATTAAAGATAATACAGCAATAAACAAGAAATTATCAAAATTACATTTTGTATGGAATTCCCGTTTTAAAACTCCTTTCACTCCCGAGAAAATTTTCATGTATTCACTATTCACCTCATTTTTATCAATGAAGGGGAAAGTCCAATATGGTTACAAAAAGTCGTATTGTTAAAGGATAGAAAAATGTGATAGGGGTCATATGAATCATCAAGATGAGTTTTAATGCACTAGTGTTTTTGAAAGGGCAGGTCGTCTGAACAGCCCAACTGATTGGCATAAGTCGTTAAACCAAATTATGGGACCAAATCAGCATAACCTAACTTTCAAACAATGCTATCCTGAATTATCTGCATGAAGAAAACATTTGGCTACAATTTAAAAAAAAATCGTTCTGATGAGATATATTATATCAATATGATCAAATAATCCAAAAGTATATACTACTTATCCAAGCATGGGGGAAATGGTAGGTGTGATTTTTGTAGTTTTACTTAGGCTTTACGGACTCTATGAAATTTATAAATTAAATATGTGGGAGTACTCTATAGATTTGTATTTGAATCCCAATTATCATGGAGAGACCCTTTTTAACAAGTGATAATGAGTGAAATACATAAAACAACAAAATATGAATGGTCCTGTCTGAGACCTGAGATGGATAGATGATGAAGGAGTTCGATGATACTGATGAACGATCACGGGGATTTTGGACTTCTTTTTTTGGTACTACACCGCTGTTTCAGTGTGGCTTCGAGATGAAAGTCTTTCAAACTCAGGCATGGAGACTTCATAAGGATAACTGTCAGCATACTCGATAGAGGAGGACTGTGAGAGTCTCTTACTTAATGAGGCTTGTTTTTGAAGGATTGCTGCTATGGAGGGATTACTCCGCTCCCCGTATCGTGTGTCCAACCCCTGTCGAAAAGCATTGACTACCCGGATCTGTAAATATGGAGTCAAAATAGACAAAAAAGAAATGACAACAACAAAGGATTTTGGAATTTGATGAAATAGGAGATGAGTCTCAACCTTCTACCTTGATCTCGTGATGTAACGATTATTGTTAGAGTTAACGGGATATTTGTAAAGATCAATTGTAAGTTACCATTTCAAAAGGTTGGATAACCAACAGTAAAAGTTCAACGAGACTTAGGCAAATTCGGTTACGGTACGGTGGCTCTACCCACCATAAATCAATTCAATCCGAGTTCTGAGGTGAATTTGTATAACTAGATCACAAAATGTCCCGTAAACTTTATACTTAAAATGTGAGTCAAACTCGCTACGTTAAACATTAACAGAACGGGCGTCCATAATTGCATAATGGTTTGCTTAATCAGTTTTTTTAGAATTATAAACTATTAGGTTTTTTGCAATAAATACTATTACTATTAATAACTAAATAGGAATAAGACTATGTTAAGGAAAATTCACAACAGAGCTGATTTACCTCAGTCGGCTTCCCTTTCTTTTGTGTTTCCCCAATCAGTTGCATCCTTGCAGCCTACCAATTCACAACATTTTTACAAGTGTTTTTTTTTGTGTATTTGCCGATTAATTACATGTGTGCAACATCAATCACGTCCCAACAAATAAAAATATAGAGAGAAATAGATAGATAGATAGAGATAGCACACGTTTCGTTTTTTTTTAAATAGACAAAATAGATTGAGAGAAAGGCAAGAAAGAGAGAAACAAAGAAAGTTGTACAGAGAAAATACACAGAGAGAAAGTGAAATATTTTGAAAGTCACCATATAAAACACGTTTATAGATTATACTTATTGAATGGGCCCAAAAAGTCACACCCAGCAGCCACTCTCCCAGCCATAAAATAAAACATGCCGTAATCATAAATCAGCTCTGTTGAGATCAGGAACAACAAAAAAAGAATAAGAAAATAATGCTTGCAACTGACAGGAAATTTGACTTAAAAGAGACAGACCATTAACATTTTTGAACAAGTGTGAGACGTGTGGCCCGGAATACTTAAGGGCATATTTTTATAAGTTTTTTCTCATGGTCAATGTGAACATTTTTTTTGTAAACAAGTATGACTCCAATTTGTAGGCAACTGAATGGCCTCATCGATTTGTAGAATTAAGTTTATATAATTGTCATCCAGCCTACGTACTAAATTTGAGGCTTTTGCAACATTTTAGAGGCTCTAAATGGAGAAAGAGAAGACAAATGAAATGAAAGGGCTCGTGTAACACGTAACAGGTTATGATTGGGATACCATTATAAGGTCAAAAAACAAATACCGTGACACACGAACTCATTTGAGAACACAGAGAGGAATTTGGATCTGGAATCTTCCCGAGGACAATGAACCAACATGGTTTACATTCAATACAATATATTGAGTTAATTCACAAACGAGGGAGTTTTTAGCAATTTCATCATTTTTTTTGGTGATTTTAATTGCAGAGTATTTCTCCATAATAATGGGGTGGAAGGGCTATATTAGGAATGCTTGACTGACAATTAGATCCTTTATACGAATTTGAACAAATACGACGATACATATAGTGGGAAAACATACATCAACACTGCATTAAATAACGTACGTAGCGAGTCCTTTGGACTTAAAGCAAACGTAAATTAACTAAAGTACCCTTATGTCAAAGATAAACGATCAATATGAACTGTTTAGAATTGTGTACCTCCCTATTTATTTTCGACAGAATAAAATATTTTCGGTTTTTCTCACATTCTTCGTGAAATTTTAGAACAAAATGAAGGCAAAATGTTGTGAGGTAACAATTGAACAAAGGTATAGTGTCCGATTCAGATGTGGGTCATTCCATATCAGTTTAGTCATATGAGTACTTTCTTGATTAACAAAGAAACTTTAATTACGCACATTCTTTATTATAGGTTGCATAACCCATTATAAGATCGCAGGTGTCCGGTCTGTCCGTCCGTCTGCGTAGACGATAACTCGAGAACGGTTTGACCTAGGGACTTCAGATTTTCAGAATAGTCCTTTGAGGTCATAAGTGCGGTCAAGTTCGAAGATGGGCTTTCCAGGTGACCTTTGACCTGGGGCTGCAATGGTAACCCCCTTGGGGTACCCTTGATGACCCATGTCAATATTGGTGTCAATCGACGGGGATTGGAGTGGTGACCATAATTTGGCATAGAGACCCTGACCAAAGGTCAACCGTTTGACCTCTAGAGGTCACCGAAGGTCAAAAATTCAAGTATGGCGTCTTTCAACTCATGTGGATGATGGGATCACGGTACGGTATGGCGTTGCTGATTTTTTCTCAACGGTTTGACCTCTAGAGGTCACGGAAGGTCATTGTAGGTCAAAAATGTCAAAATTCAAATATGGTGTCTTTCAACTCATATAGATGATCGGATCACGGTACGGTATAAGGTTGCTGATTTTTTTTTTCAAATGTCTGACCTCCAGAGGTCACGGTAGTCCCTGAGACACAATTGAATTTTTCATGATTTCAGACAAATGAAGACAGTTAGAACAGTTTTGTTTTTACACGGATTTCAAGACGATCAAAAGCGACCTCAGGACGACATTAAACCCTTACATGTTCCATTTTAAAAATGTCCCCTCCATGCAACCGTCTTATATTATATATTATATCAATTATATCTTATATCCGTCTAAAAGGGTTTAATTTGTGTGATTTTTTTAAAAATCGGAATTACAATTTTCTCCTAAGCTAGGATCTTACACCAAGAAGGGACAAAGTAGTCCGATAGAGAACAAAAGTAAAAGCGACATATGGATGTCCCTACCGAAATATTTCTTTGCTTTAGAAAACAGGGCTGACAGACACATTATATTTGTGTAATTGTGTAAATTTCTAACATTTACAAACCCGATTTTAGTTTCAAATTAATGTTAAATGCTCTTCTCTGTTCGAAACCCCAAAAATGATTTTTAGCAAATACGTTGCTAGCTTATACCGCTAAGTTCACTCAATTAAAGCAAGCACTCCTAGCATCTTATCCTAATTGAAGCCGAACTACGATATTATATGATCTGCTTTGAGTGTTTTATCGTCAAAGTATCTCTGTGGTCCCTCTGTGGGTAGCTCTTATGAAAGACAGATAAATGGTGAATGTGTTGACCACACAGAGCCTTAATTAGGAATGACACGATATCTAATTGATTTAACAATAAAATCAATCTCATTCATACTTCAAAATAAATAACTACACTGTACTAAAAGCCACTATTAATTCTATCTAGTAAAAACTAAAAGTAATCATAAGTCAATACTCAATGGATGGACTAAAATGAAAACAAAATTTACTTCTTCTTTACCCACGAAGTCAGAAGGTATAGGATTACTCGTAAATTATCAGAGTTTACCTACTTTGAAGGTCAAAAGTGAATACAATGTAAAATGAGGAGTCAAATGAACGAGGTATACCAAATACAAGTGAAACCTGAAGAAAACGTCTCGTAACCTTGTAAGTTCAGACCTATTGTATAACTAACTATAATTGGACTGGTTAAGTTTTAAAGACATAAAACTAGAATTATGCTATAACCTGTTCCCAATGTCAAATTTACATATTTTCAATGGGTTCAGTAATGATGACACAACAAAGGAAGACTACAGATCCAGACTTCTCGGGGTCTCAAATGCGTCAAACAAATTTTTAAGGTATTCGTGTTGCAAAAATTACTCCAATCTGGTTATCACGGTAAACTACGGGTTCGGGGTAAATTGGAGTCATCAAAAAAAACTTCTCGCACTTGTTCTCTAATGGGAAGCAACCAGGGGATAGCTGTAGCAAGACAATAACAATAACTATCATTGTTAAAATAAAGTCAAAACAATCAATGGTGGCTATAATAATATAAACATAAACAACAAAGTTTTTTTGACAAAAAGTAACCAAAGGATTCATAACCAAAGACGCATTTTAGAGGATTCGTCATAAATGTCGTCTAAAGTTCTATAAAATAAATAAATAAATTAGGGTAAAGCAGGGTTGGCTACTTTTGGTTTCAACTAGAAGCTCAAGCACTTGACGACTATAAGGGGCCTACCCTAAAAACAACCACAAATCAAAGGATACTTAAACTAAAAAATCAATAATATTTTGATTTTGTTCTAATTCCATGTAAAACACTGTACATGTATACACGAATAAAATTCAAAAGAAGGGAAGGAGAAAAATGATTGTTTGTTGAGACACAAAAATAAGTAATTTCTTAATTAAAGAAGCAATGAAATGAAGGCTTACAGCTTGATCTGTGGAACTCTTGCTGTAGGGGACCGGGATCAATCTCTCTTGCAATTCACCACCAATGACCTTTTTCACACACCAAAGGGCAGTGCGGTGAGACATGACGTT
>JAQIYE010000323.1:0-13837 GCA_034699765.1 Xenyllodes armatus
GACAGAGTGAAGGCAGTACTTGTTGATGTGGGCTCAACTCGTAAAAAAGGACTCAGTGGTCCGGAACTATTTGTAATGACAAAGTATATTGCTATATCCCTGAAAATAATTTTGGATCATCATGATGATCATGATCATGTACACACACTTGGTTTAAAAACACAATTGACTATACTACTACCTGCCCTGATGATTCCTTGTACACAATTGACTCAAAAAATGTCCATCCTTCCTATTTATGTCCATCATTCATCCGTCTCAATTTATCATAATCATACATCATACATCCCTTCAGTCCGTTAAATTACAAATTTGATGAGTAGGAACATATTTATAAAAATTGATATAAAAAAGTCAGAAGAGTAAGGAAATGTGCTTGCTATTATTATTTCACATCACATCCGGTTTTTACCTATTTTTATAATAATAACCATCATCATTTTCCATAACCCTTGTTTGGGGCTTTATTCAACAAATTCATATTTGACTATTCTCTGTCCAAATACATTTTTGTGATTTTTTGGTTGATCCTCCTCCCTCAATTGTCCCAATATAAATAAATTCCGGCCGGAAGTTGACCTCATCATTTTTATGAACAATGAACAAATTATTATTAGAGATATCAAATTATTTGGATGTTTTATTGTTTGTTCTATTATTTGTTTTTTTTCTGTCATTTCAAACAATGGGATCATGTATGATCCCATTGTCCCTTCAGATTACAATACTTTGTTAACTTGAAATCTCCATAGGCGCTAGACAACCCTTTCCATGCGTGACCTACTTCCCTTTGACAATAAGTCCCTATTTACAAGAAAGCCCCAAATACCCGGGTTCTAAAAACCACGAAAAAGAAAGTGCCAAAAAAGCTGGGGGTAAATGTAAAGTAAAGAAGGTCTCGTGTCTCAAAATGTCTCATCATCAGCTGGCCCATATGCAAATTCCCAGAATGCTGCACTTCCTCGAGTGTGTCTCCATCGAGGACAAGGACCTGCACCACGGCAATTTAAGGACTAAGGAGCATGACATGACTCCAGTGGTGGTGGTTGTGGTGCAATTGAACCTCTCATTGAAGTAAAGTGGATGCGTTTTTCCCCGGTGGTGACTGGTGAGGGTTAAGATCAGTTCCGGATTTCCAGATTCCAGGAGGATCAATGCAACTGGGCCCGTAAAAAGTCATTTGACTTTGGATCTCATTCCCATCTCATCATCATGTTCAATGTTGAATCTTTAACTTTGTTGGGATTTGGTCTAAGGACGGGACAACGGAAGAGATCTCGTCAGATCAGTCTGTTCTGTATGCATAAGATCCATGTTGTTTGATACCCAAAAGAGTAACTTTGGGTATTCTTTTTTGTAGAGTTGTTGAATTGAATTGAATTGAGGTTCCCCTTTTTGCCTTCACTGCTGCCTGTTAACCCACCCCATCCCACATAGATGAATCTCAAAGTTGAAGTTGAAACTCGCTCATGTTCATACAGTCACTCAGCAACTCTCAAGGAAGGAAGAACCTGAAATGTTGTAGAGAATCTATTGTCATTTGGAGTTTGGTATCTTTGTGTTTTTCCATTTTTGCAAATTTATAAACTGGTTCATCAACAATTGAGTTGGTTATTCTAGGAAGTTCCAGGACATTTAGTCCGTGCTTAGTTTTGGTCAGTTTTGGAGAATGGAAAGGACGGGTTAGGTTAGGAGCAGTTCAGACTGTCCTGTGCGTGGGATTCTTTACCATTTTCCCCCGTTTTTGATATGAGTTATCAAAAATCCATCCCGGAAATCCGAGAGATTCGGATGAGTCCGGTAGACTGACCAATCCTCATATACTGGTCAAAATCAAAATCATTGGTCCTTTTTTGGTCCTCCTGAACCCATGGAGGAGTCCAACCTTTTTCAATATCTTCAGAGATGAACCCCTCATAGTTGAAGGGAGGAGGAGGAACAAGAGAGAAAAGAGAAAGACCATCCAGATCCAAAAGAAAATCCTTTAATTATTAAAACTTTCATCTTCCAACCTACTAAAAACTTGTAGGAGAGAGAGATACAAAATTCCAAATCCCAAAATGTGAGCATGTGTCAAGTTTTTAATGAGGACTGCAGTATTTTCTCCTTTTGGGTTCAGATCAGAATCAGATCCAACAAAAATCCAATTTCCTCCACCCCCACCTACCCGGATCATCAAATCCTAAAATTCATCTTTGGAGATGAAAGTTAGTATTACTGGATCCAATATTTTTTGATTTTTCCAGTTCAGTCACCTCCATCTCGGTCTCAGGTCAGGAAGCTTGGGGTCGAAATTGTATGAAACGTAAAAGTGAAATTAGATCTTCTTGTGAGCGTGTGATGTTTTAGTTTTAATTGTACAATTAATTGAAAAGTTGGAAATTTTAAACTTTGGGTTAGATCATCTTAAAATTGTCCAGGAAATGTCTAGGACAAGTCGGAGGAAGCAACCGAAACCAATTAAAGTGAAGGAGATTGGTGAGGAATTTGAGGTTCATCGAGGGACATTGCACGAAGGTAAATTAAGTGTCTCAATATTCCCCATCATTCACATTTTGTTTGATTTTCTAAATTTTAACGTTTCCGAGTCTATTATTTAAGTCCGACTCTCATACAATGTTGGAGAAAACCAGTTTTTCTAGGACCATGTTTATTATAGGACCAGACAAGTCAGATTTCAATGCAAGATTTCTGTCCGTACTATAGCATATTCAATCAATTTTTATGACCCTGACCCTGTATTATTCTTTTCTTTCCACAACCAACTGCATTTAATTTAATTTCAATTATGAAATCAACATTTTGAGGTTGATTGAAGGGAAGACAGACAATTTTAGTTTAAATCAAAGAGAGTTTACTCGAATTATAATTTACAATTAGTTTGTGGTCTGTATTTGAATTGGAGATTTGAATGCAGTCTCTTATCTTGGGAAATTCATCAATTTTCCGGAATATAAAAATTGACAGGTTCAGAAATGGAATACTAGGGACTTTTAGCTAAGGTTTTTAAGGTACATTAATTTGGATTTCCGGGGACTCATTTCATAGCTTTTTAAAAAAAATTAAAAGATCAGTTTAATTTTGATGGCGTCAATCCAGTCAACCTCAATTGAAAATATGGAAGTCAATGAAATTTCGCTTTGGACGTCAATATGCATATGCAATTGAAATTTTAAGACCTTACACTATTGAAAACTGCAATGATGTGAAAAATCGTAGGCTTCCGGAACTCCCATTTTGCAAAGTCTTAACTAAATTTGATTTGCAAACTAAAGTTGACCTATTTAAATTTTGAACATCATGAAAACATTAGCATTCTCTGATGGACTTTTAAAAGTAGTTTAAAAAAAATCAGTCTACTTGTCGAATTGTGAATTGTCGCTGTTTAGATTCTCTTTTATATGGTCTTTCTCTGTTGGTCCTCATACTTTTAAAATTTTAATCCAATATGCTCATCCAAGCAAAGCAAACCATTTTTAAGGATCCGAATTGTAAAATATGAAATGTCTCTCAAAGATATTATCCCCTTCCGACATAGGTAGAATATTTACTTTTGATTTGTCAAATCCCAAATTCGGCCATTGTTATATTATTATTGTATTTCAGCATGATGACATGCCATCCCATTATAAACTATGTTAAATGTTACCCAAAAAATCATGTCACAAATTTAATCTCACTTTTGTCTGCTTATCACCGAGATCTTTTGAAATAATTATTGCCCAAGGATTCAAAGAGACTTGTAGTGCAGGATCTGTCGGGCGAATGTCCTCACAATAATACAGGAATTCGAACTTATGGACTCGTTCTTAACTGTTGTCACTAAAATTTAGATCGAGTCCGAGAAATTAATGACTTGAACGAACCCCTGACTCAATGAGGCTAAAAGTCCATCCAAATCGAGCCCGGAGCTGATTTACTATAAATCAATAAATCACAAAAATTTTGCAAATGACCTTCGACCCTTAGAGCCATTTGGTCAGCCATTAAGTTCTTAAACAAAGATTAACATTTGATAACCTTTGATATGTTACAAACTAAACTGCCTCCAATTAATTTGTCTCCCATTCCCAAATTGAAATCATCATAGTGTCCCGTCCCGCAAGGTCTCACTTATTAGTGGGCCCTTTGCCCTTTCTACTATACAAACAAATAGGGATGAACGAGCTTAAATAAATAAAAAAAGGTTTTAAAATTTCTTTTTTGATCCCATTGATCTCGGGGACTTTATGCTTGAGTTCATCTTTAGAACGTTTTCGAACATCTAGCCCTTATAAAGTGTCCCCTCATATGTAATACATGTGTCTTGTCCTTGTCATTTTTTGATAAGCCTTGTCATAATAAACATTTTGGGATTGTTACATTGCATTTAACTTTAAGGGTCTCGATCGCAATCTCAAAGAGTCCTGCATCACCGACGGGCCGGCCCCTTGATTTTTGTAGTTCCACGATCATTTAAAAGGTTAAATTAAGCCTTGTTTGCGACTATTAAAATATATCATACGACTCACGACTAAAAATTATAATATTTAACTCAAAATAAAGATTTTAAAATTATGTGTCAATCCGTTTACGGATCCTTTAATGTAAATATAATAATAAAACTGAAGATGAGAGAGAATAAATTTTTGAAAGAAAAAAAAATCATAAAATTTTGGGAAACCCAAAACGGATGGTTGTAATTTTAATTTTAGTATCTTCCTCCTCCACCAACCATTACACAATTAAGTCATTTTGATTTTCCTCTTAAAATTTTTCAGAGTTAGTTCCCATTCCCAAATGTCCCCATCATTCTATTGTTGTATTAGTTTGAAAGCTATAAATCCTGATTTCTCCACTCATTTTCTTAGTAAAATTGGTCGTAAAAGGATTCGGTCGGAGGGATTTTAAACTATAGTTTCAAATACGAGTGAAGTACGGATGTGTATAAGTGGATTTTTAAGGGAGAGGAGT
This sequence comes from Xenyllodes armatus, assembly GCA_034699765.1. Taxonomy (NCBI): domain Eukaryota; kingdom Metazoa; phylum Arthropoda; class Collembola; order Poduromorpha; family Odontellidae; genus Xenyllodes; species Xenyllodes armatus. The sequence continues at coordinate 4,954 of JAQIYE010000323.1, forward strand.
CCCTTATTTTCTAAAGTGGAAAATGTAATGTAAATGTCAACAAAGCTTAAAAAGAGTCCCTTGTGACAAATAAAACACTTTTTTGAAACAGAGTTGAGAATATTTTGCAAGGAAACATGGGATTCGAACCAAAATTTTAAAAGATGCTTAAAAACAATGATAGCATAACGTGGATATTAAACAATTGTTTAATTATTATAAAAGCTCGAATTTACAAAATGAAAGGTATTGACTTTCTAACTAAACTATTCAGACGCTTTTGCTGGGATGTCATAAACAAGTCACATTTCTGGGAACGTATATTAAAATAATAAAATTATTTTTAAATTTTGGTTAAGAGTTTCCCTTCAAATTATGGATGTTATAAAATGTTAGGACTATAAATGGGTTTGAGAATTTTACTTAAACCTACGACATCTCTTTTTAAAATTTGAGCTTTAAAAGGAAATCCTTTATTAAAATGTCAACAAAGAAACCTTTAAAATACTCCCACGGGTGAAATTAAAAACAAATTTTTACACCATTAAGGAGAAGAGTATGAGTTTAATGTTTTAGATGGAATGAAATTGCCATTTGCGTATTGATAATAAATCAGGCGGAAGGGAGCCCTATCGATTATATCAATATTCCGTTTTGCAGCTTTTGTTTTATTTTCGGTTTAAAGACGCATCATTTTGGATCTGCAAAGAAAGGCAAAATTCTCAAAAGTTCACCATTTATAAGCAAGTGATGATCAAGACGAAATAGCAAAATAAATAATGTTATAATAACAAAGTAAAGACCGGCCTCGACTCGACGCCGACACAACTCCCACTATATCATCGGGTTTAATAAATCCTAAAACCAGAATTTGTAAAGAGAACTCACTTTGTTAATGTATTCCCAAGAGATCTGTAAATCCGGGCAGAAACTAAATATAACAAGGACAGAAGAAAGGGAAAAAACAAAGGAATGGAAACAAGATCGGTTTAGTTAACCAAACAATAATAGGGGAAAATAAAAAAAAAGAGTTTCTTATAAACACGCGACAGACAAGTTAAGACGGCACAAAAAATTCACACTTTTCTTGTATTCTCATTTTAATCCACGTTATAATTTTAAGATTTATATAACTTATGGATAAAAAGACGAACACAGGACGATTACCCGGGTTTTCCGTGACCCTTGACCCCTGCTTTGTATTTTTGACCTTCTGTTGGATGACACGAGCCCGAGAGTGGTAATTTCATAATTACTCTCATTCATGATCCCCTTACCCTCACAGTAATACGGGGAAAGGTCCTCAAAAGTGACAAAGACCCAAAATATCTTTATGGGTCCATCCACGTCCTTCCTCTACTTTAAACTTAAACCCTTGAATTTGATTTATCTCTCAGAATTTCTAAAAGGACTGGAGTGACCCGAGCTCTTCGAGCTTTCATTTGACATTTGACAAAAGACACAAAGCACACTTTTGAAGTTCCTCCCTGAACTCATCATCGCATTTTCAAATTCACTTTTGGAGAAACTTCCCCTTCAAGGACCTTCAAAGTAAAAGGGGGAACTGAACTGACCCCTCCATTGTGTGATTTATGTCCGATGAATGGGTTGAATGAGAATGGGAGTAGGATCATCTCAAGGACTCCTGAAAATCCGTTTGTTTTGTCTATGAATTTTGGCATTAAGGGTCACGGTCACGGTAGGGTGAGGACATTGAGTGGGTGGAAGGCTACCTGCAGAAAAGAAATGATACATTGTAATATTCTTTATGGTTTTGTCCACTAAATGTCCATTAGAAGAAATCATAATCAAACATCAAACATTTAGAAACCGATTCGGACCATTGACCTCCTCTTCTGTGACTCTTTATATGTTCATGAGCCCTTGATTTGTTGAATACCTGGACCGTCTATCCGTACTTTAATATTAAAATTTAACCTTTGATCCAAACTGAGCCTATGCCTCAAATGAGAATGGATTTCAAAATTTGCAAGGACACTAATCATTTGTAAAATTAAGACATGTGGAATGGATTGAATAAACTTGGACCGACACGTGCTGCTGGAACCTTGTGCTTAAAATTTTTGTTGGTTAGCTTCTCGGGCAGATGGTCAACTGAGCTTGTGTGTCCTTACAGTCATCTTTCATCATCCTCATTCAGAATTAAAAATCATTGTTATTGTAACGGTCCAATCAGGAATGGGACCCGAGACTAATTTGAGATAGAAACCCTGTAATTTTCATAATCAGAATATTAAGGGTTTTACTCAACCATTTCAGTTTGCAGCACATTTGTTATAAAGTACAAACGATTTGTTGGTTTCAAGGGCGCGTGAGTCCTTGATGTGGACTGGAGCTCGATCTACATATAATGTGCCCGACTCACAAATTTTTGAGATTCGACTCAACGTGATTTCTTCCAGTTGAGCTTCAACTGACCGGTAGTAACAAATGGATTGTGGGTGGAAATGGAAAGGGCACTTGAGCACAAGTATGAATTTGAAATAGATACTAGGGTCCAGCTTAACCTGTTCTGTTCCAAATGAAAAAAAAACGCAGATGGCCGGTCAAAAACCAATTCCACAAATAGAATTATTACTGTCATGGAAAAAGCTAATAAATTTTGATCCTCCTCCGGGACCAGGCAGAAGGCCATAAGGGTCACTTTTTGGACAAGAAAGACAAAGACAGGAGGACAATTCCCAGTGTCCACTCCACATGGATGGAAGCCATAAAGACAAAATTAGATCTGTCCACAAAATACCCATCTCAACTAAACTAAACGAAAACTTTTCTCATTTGGTTCATCCATTCATCCTCTCTTTTGGCTCGATTTCGTATAGAGCTCTTATCGGACGAACCCGAAATTGGATTTTGTCAAATCTTGTCTAAAAATTAAGACAACCTGGAAAATGTCTAAGGTATCTATATATAGTATACCTAACCTAAATTAAAACCCATCCGCCCAGATCCCAATTCGGATTTTGTGTTCCGGTCAGATAATGACCTTAGTCCGGTCATTTTCATTATAGTGAATTTTCCCCTTGACTCCAGGATTTTTCCTATTTTGCCTTGCTCATTTCATTTCCAGAGTTTTGGGGGGATTCGAAGTAATGAGATTGAAACATTTTACATCCAATTGAACTAATAAATCATTTAAGTTTGACCATTTTGAAGATCATACTCAAATTGTTCTCTATTGTTCAATCATCCTTTGATTCGTACATCAAAATGATCTGGTTTATCTTTTTTGGAACTGTATTTCTACGAATTATAATATTTACTGTGATTCATATTTCAAAATTCAGTTCCTTTAAGCATGACTCGGAACCCAAAGTTTTTACAAACTTATTACACCGGATGGATGCAAGACTAAATCCAGTGGAATGCTGCTCCGAAAAAAATCCCGGGTGTAATTATTAAAGATCTTTCCTGGTTGAATTCCTTACTGCTTTTTTGCACAAAAGAAAATAGTGTCTCTCATTTTAATATTTGTTATGATAACTTGTAAAAGTTGAGTTGAGGAGGATAAGCGGATCTATTATTATCCCATCCTCTCAGGATGTTTTTTATGAAGGATTAAAATCCAACCTCTTTCATCTCATCTGAATCCGACCGAATGAATTCATATCCATATTCCTATTGTTATAAATTTAGAACAAAAGAGACCGGAAAGCATTTTAAATTCTTAAATTCCTTCTTACAGATTTTATGAGGATCTCTTAAGACACTTTTAAACAAAGAATTTATTTTTTCCTTCTCCCCTGGATATAGGATGGAGAAGTTTGTTTAAGGATGGAATATAAAAGCTCATATTTTTGGCAAGGAGCCTAAACCTCATTTCATTTCACATTTTTTGAAAACAAAAAAGTTTATGCCTCATCCTTTTAATTTTTGTAGGAGATGGGAAATGCCTAGACCTCAAGTTACCATCAAAGGGTCATTCCAACACTGACCTCTCACTTCAGTTCCGGAATGACCCTAAGGATATTGAGGCCAAGGATGATGATGATAATGATGAGCCTATGGACGAAGAAGACGGACCAGAGGAAGGGGACGATGATGATGAGGATGACCTCAAGGAACCTCAAGAATTTCTAGAGGATGAGGATGACAACAATAATAAGAATGGACCAGAAAGAGGGTCCCCAGAAACCAGGAAGGAAGATGAGAAGGTATAACTAATTGTAAAATACCTTTTGGTATCCTGGATATCATTAAAAAGTAACCCGGATAAGATGTAATATTGTCGATTCTACTCCAATTTTAGGAGCCACTAACATCCAGCATCCGCTCAATCCTGGAAAGTTTCATGGTTCCAGGGGGTCATCTAGAAGGAATCAATCCAGGTTCATTTGATATGGAGGCCCTTCAGAGTGCTCGGGTAAATTAAGAAATTGAGAGTATACTTGACCTCAGGTCAAATCTTTGCAAAAAAAATCGTTTGAATCATCCTGTTTATCAAATCTATCCAGGTTGCAATTGCTCAATTTGCCACAACTTGTCTCAACTCCAACCCATCCCTCACTGAGCTAACCTCAATTCAACAGACACTGTTTACCCTTCAGCGTCAACAACTGGCTCAACTCCAACTTATCCAACAACTTCAACAAACTATTGTTCATACCAATTCGAATGGGAGGGGTGGAAGTGGGTCAGACGGAGGTGAGGGTAAAAGTGACCACTGTTCCTCCCCTTCCAGTGACCTCACATCTCCGGATTTGGAGGAGTGTCCACAGATCAACCCTTTACCTTCTAGTCAAAATCAAAAGGGTCAGGGTTCAATTGAGAGGGTTGAGATACGAAAGAGATTTCAAAACAACAGTGAGGTGACATCAGGATCAGGTGATCCCTCTGACTTGAACTTAAAACGGAGTGGCCCTTCAACAAATTCTACAAATAATGGTACGACCATGGAGAGTCTGAGTCCCTCATTTGCCTCCCTTCTCAATTGCACGAATGGTCAAGATCCAAATCGACCACTGTCACCTGGCCTCCCTCATTATAGTGGGGCTGGGTTTTCTGGACTCGGAAGAGCTGGAAGTTCCAGGTCTGACTCATCCCCGCTTAATTCTTTGGAGATGCTACAAAAGAGGACACAAGAGGTAAGGTTACCCATAGAAAAATCATAAATGACCAAATATAAAGTTAACATTTTGTTTACGTTCAATCTAGGTTCTAGACTCGGCAACTAAATCCAGGATCCAATCCAGCCTAATTGAATCCAGGGAAAGGGATAGTTCAGGTGAAAAGTCTGGGCGAGAATTTTTTAAACATCGTTGTCGTTATTGTGGGAAAGTATTTGGTTCAGACTCTGCTCTTCAAATTCATATTCGGTCTCACACGGGAGAGAGACCCTTTAAATGCAATATTTGTGGTTCACGATTCACAACCAAAGGAAATCTTAAAGTTCATTTCCAAAGGCATTCCTCAAAGTATCCAAATATCAGGATGAATCCAAATCCAGTCCCAGAACATTTAGACCACTTTCATCCTGCACTTTACCCAAATTCTGCATCTCCAGAGGATGGAAGACCTGAGAGTGCTGAGCCTGTTCTCCAAAGTCAGAGTTCCATCACCCCAGTGACTCCAACTTCAGGCCCATCACTGGGCTTAGGATACTTTCAAAGTTTTCTTCCAACTTCCGGTTTCTGGAGGTTCCCTGGAGAATCTCCTCATAGTTTGGCTCTGGTACAACCTCCACTTCCATCTGACGCAGGTCCACAGGACCTGAGGATAACTAAACAAGGCTCGAATGATACAAGTCCTCGAAAGTCACCATCCAGTGAGCCCCAGGCAAAGAAAATTAAAGAGGAATCAGATGCTCCACTTCCGATGGATAAAGTAAATCACAATAGGCATGAGATAAAGGTAGAACCAGAACTACAGGATCGTTTCAAGAGGTCAAGGCCAATGTACAGTTTCTCCGGTTCAGGGTCAGGGACGGAAGATGAGCAGGATGAGAAGCCAGATCATGGAGAAGAGTCCGGGCTTGAAGATGAACCAGAAAATTTGTCCAGTAAAAGTTTGCCTCTTAAAAGCCAAGATTTGATGAAGTCAGGAGTAAGTTTTGATACTTTGAGATAACCATTCTGAATATCTTGTGGCTTTTCACAATTTCTTTATCTTTTATCAAACCGCAGAGTTTAAAATCAAGGTAATTAAGCTTTTTTTAAAAAATATCAGTCGCATCCAGTCCGACCCGCCAGTCTCTCAACATCAAGTCCTCCTCAAAGGTCACCTTCAAAATTTACTCACAACTCCCACAGAGAGGGCCTCAGATCTCAGCACAAATCAGCGCCTCATCGGCAAACTTCAACAGAAAGTCCCTCAAGGTCACAAAGCCCAAAAGGATTCAAGAGGTTCTTCTCAAACAAACGTAATAGTACTACACTCGGACACTCCACTGACCTCAACTCTAATCACCGTCAAAGGTCAATTGACCCATCCTCCGACCCTTCCATTTACACCACTCTTCTTCCTCGCCCTGGTTCTAATGACAATGCATGGGAGTCTCTCATAGAGGTCACCAAAACCTCAGAAACCATGAAACTTCAACAATTAGTTGACAACATTGAGCACAAGCTCACTGACCCCAATGAATGCATCATTTGTCATCGAGTCCTCTCATGCAAAAGTGCGCTCCAGATGCATTACCGAACTCATACGGGCGAGAGACCCTTCAAGTGCAAGATTTGTGGAAGGACTTTTACAACTAAGGGGAATTTGAAAACACACATGGGGGTTCATAGGGCCAAGGCACCCATGAGGGTCTTGCATCAATGCCCTGTTTGTCACAAGAGGTAAGGGATATTTTCCAAAGGCAAAAATTGATGAAGAGTAATAGTCGAAATAGAACTTATGGTTAAATTGTTCGTTATGCAGATTTACAAATTCGCTGGTCCTCCAACAACATATTCGACTCCACACAGGGGAACCAACTGAATTGACCCCTGATCAAATCAGAGCTGGAGAACTCAAAGATCCATTCCCTCATCATTTCTTTTCCGGGTTTCCTCCAGGATTTGGAGGATTGTCCCCTGGCCTAGGGTTACCATCAGCTCCCCAAAATCCACACATGTTTCAACTTCCCCCTTCCGGTATCCTTAGGTCATCACCAAGAGAGTCGAGGAGTCCTGGGTTGGACTACTTTGAGGGTGGAGCTTCAAGAAGAGAATTTGATCCTCATGATCTACGGAGGATTGGGCTCAAGTCAAGGTCATCTTCTCCAAGGGAGGGATTAGAAGTTGAGTCCCATAGTCTTGCTCCATCCCCAGAACCATAATCAGTAAATTGTAAATAAAACCAATTATGTGTGTGGTTCCGAGGTCAAATGCAATGTCAAAGTCCCCCTCTACTCATTTTGCAGGATTACTCCAACTTTGTGAGACCCTTTCTTAATTGGTTAAATAGAAATGATAAGCGGTTTTGTACATGCCATTTTTGTACCTTTCTCCAATAAGATTTTGCTTTTGAGAATGGAAATAAAATTGACGATCCTAATGTTTGTGTGTAAAACAAAGGTCACTGTATATGTATTCTCTGAGGAAATCGGAATCTGAAGTTTACACAAAAATTAGATCTAAAATCGATTATTGAAATTCCGAGTAGTAGCTTTTTTTTGCAGGAATCGTTTAAAAATGTACTCCGAAGTTGTGACTTTTGTCGAACTAATGAGATGAGCAATTCGACTAATTTACAGACCAACCCGAATGTTTTGTTTTTCCCCGAGTTCATGCAACTTTTCATATATTTTGGATCCGAATATGAATAGGATTCATTGCAGGTTCTGGGACTAAACTAATCCCAACTTTCTCTCTTATAATGCTTAATAATGAATTCCCTTATCTCACATTCAATCCCCGTACTATTGTGGACCCTGAGGTTGTGATTAGCTCTGGAAAAGTTTTTCCAGGAACTCCTCCTCTCCTCATCCTCATGGACTCCTGGAGGACCAAAAACTAATAAAACTAATGCCAAAGTCAAATAAAAGAAAAAACCCGAGAAAGACTTCCTAGTCATTCCTATATTGGTTAAGTTAATATAATGGTCTTCTGTCTTCTCCAGCAAGATGGACACACAAAACGAGTTCAGAATTCACAATTTACAAACAATGAACCAAAAAATCCTCAAATGAAAATGAAACCCGGACTTTAACCCTATCATCCATGGATGAGGAGGGTATCATTGACCATAATTTGTATTGATTGTCTTTGTTTAGTTTGAGTTTGAACCCTCTGGTTGGAGTCACACAAACAAACCGTCATTAATTCCAATACAATCAAATCCACAATAGAATCAGTTGAAATGAAACATCGCTGGGATGAGAAGAGTTATCCCTCCAACCGAATCATTTCACGTGCAATTTGGTAAAGACCAAAACCAAAAAAACCAAAATACGTTGACCTCTCTGATGACCCCGGTACAATGATCATACCTGTGACTGTGACTAAAAAGTGGGAAGGCTCTCGTTCTTAGTCTCATTTCTACACGCATGATTTTTTATGGGCTGAAGAACAATTGGTTTGGATGAGGATGAGGGAGATCCCGTAGGAGGAACCCTGGGAAATATTAGATCATCATACATGAGATATGATATTATGATATTTCATAACATAACTGGGAGATCTAAAAAGGAGCTTCTCCACCAATCCGAATCCGGATTTTGTTGTTTCTGGGATCTCTGCCCCACTCTCACATCACATCTCACCCTCTTTATAGAGCTAAAAGATATTCCTATCCTGAGAGTCTGACTCTGACTACAATCCAAATACGTTTATTATGGTCTGCGTAGCAATTGACCATTATGCATTCGTATTTTCTGTCTGTCTGTCCGTCTGTCTGTCAGAAAGCACGATAACATTTTAACGTTTTCGATTTCGACTGACACTTTCAGGATACATTC
>JAQIYE010000324.1:0-13819 GCA_034699765.1 Xenyllodes armatus
TGGTCAGTATTCTTTCAAAGTATTCGCGTATCGCGAGATAGTATGTATAGAACTTGATAATTTCCGTAATTGTTAAGTTAATCACGATTATTCGATTAACGAAACATTTTAAAATGATAGGCCTCGTTCACGACAGTGACACCATTTGTGATTCCAACTCTTATAAGGCCATGCCATAAAACTCAATTGATAAGGAACGTTCTATAGTCCTCAACGAAGCAAAGACATTTTTTGGAAAATTATACATAGCTGGTAGATACTTTGGCCTCCCTTGACCTTTTGAACCCTTTTGACCTTTAAAGACTTTAACCTTGTAGATCCTTAAAGTAAGATTATTCACATATCAATCCTTCTGAGTCCTCAATTTAATTATAAAGACCTACATATATAATGGGTAATGCTCATATATTCTAATGAAGTGGAGGAGTGGACATCTTCATCTTTGTTGGCACGGGTCAAGGTCAAATTTCAATTTAGGGTCAGCTTGAGAAGTTTGGGAAAATACATAAATATGTGAGCTGGCCCTTCACGACTCCTCCAACTACAATCCTTCTTGACCATTTAAACCTCTTTTACCTCAAATCCAAACTAGGTTAAGTAAATTGACATTGTACTAATTGTAATTATTCCTTAAATTCACATTTAATTGTGGATGTTAAAATATGTACATTCCAGAATGAATGCTCAGTTCTTTTGCCAAAAGTCATCAAATGAAACTCTGCTCGGTCTCTCTTTGGAACAAACTCTACTAAAGAAAACTAAAAATTACTTAAAAGAAAAATCTATATATTAAACTTTTCCTCCTATGTTAGCAATTTTAGTTAAACTCCAGTATTAAAGCTAATGAAACTATGGTCGATAGATGTAAAAAAGTAACTATTAACTGTACTTAAAATTTAAATCGAATTGATCCCAACTTTTTAAACAATAAAATCCAACGACTAAGTATTTTGTCCGATCAGAAATTTTCTTACGATTACGAATGATTTTTTTTTTGGAAATAGACCAATTTCGAACCATTTGTATTCCTAACGAGTCATGAGAGCCCGGATCCGTGGACTCGAGCCGGGGCTTAAAATCAGACTCGATAGCCAGACCTCATACATCCCCAATTCCCAAAATGTTAAAATGGAACGAAGACAAAAGGACTCCCAAGCCATAAATGTGAGTCCGAGTCTTTGAATGGCTTCAGTGTTTTCATATAAAGGCCTCAGTTATGTCCGACACTAATTTTCCTTGGAGCTCGAGCCCAAATCCGTTTAAATATTCTGTCCACATATTCCTCCATTTTACTCCATACATCAATTTTTCTGTCAGAACCTTTGACATCCCACAAAAATGAAAAATGTTAAAGTTCCAACCTCAGAGTCCCATCTGTGGCTCATTCAAAATCTCCAGAGGTCATATCCCTAATTCTCCTGGAGCCATGTCTCATACAAAGTCCATCCATCAACCCCTTTCAATTTTCCACAAAAACCTACAAATATCCTCATTTTCTGTGGATCTAAACAAGTTTTTCCCTTCCTTTTTACAAACAAGTCTCTCCCTGGAGAAAAAAAACAGAAAAAGAAATCTCTCTGAATTTGGATTCGTGTGACATGGATTCTCCAGAGACGTTAAAAACCTCTGAAGTTGCTGGAACGATAGAAACCTGTGGGTTGGCTCATGGTTGGTAAAAATGGACTAGATGGATGCTGGAAGCTGGACCCAGATCCTTTCTAGTTCCAGAAAAATTTTTTAGATGCTGGAATCTGGGACACGAGGACGAGTAGAGTTTTAAGCATTCTAAGCAAAATAGAATGAGAGGAACATATTGATCCATCCATCCATCTCGTAGTAATCATCATTGGGTTTTGGTCTGGAGATGGAATGGAGAGACTCTTACAGGTTCCTCTGGAGCCACTCTCTTGGTCTTGGTCCTTGAAGAACCTCCTGGAGCCTAATCATTTCAGGATTCCTCCGAAAACTCGGGGTTTGGCCCAGATCAGATCTAAAAGATCCAAACGAGAGAGAACAAAACAAGTTTCATGGACAAAATGTGTCCAAGTTCCCACAGATTCCATATCCAATTTGGTTTGTACTCCTTAGTCCTTTAGTCCATGAGAACGATATACGAGATTATCAGGCGTAGTTAAACTAATTGTAATTAAATGAATATCGATTCAGAAAACCCTTCTTGACATCTTGACCAATTATTACCAATTGAACTTAAATACCTACAAATTAGTAACTAAAAAAGACAAAACTAAGGTTAGGATTTTTTTAAAGAGATGGATCCGGAGGAAATTGAGAAGGCAAGGTCAAAGTCTCATTGTTTTTCTATCATAGCTGTGGTAAGTCAGGTCTGTTTAAAATTTTAAGGGTTTTCCTATAGAAAAGTTGCAGAAAATTTTTGTTTTGATTTTTTAAAGGTTCTGGCCATATTATGGGAGCTTGCTTACATTGGGCTTCTTGTCCAGCGCCGAATTATAGAATACGATGGTAAAACCTTTTTTTAGTTTTGGTTGACCCGTAAAAATGTACACCATTTTGAATATGAATACGTATTAAAAGTATGCTTTCTTTTTTAACCAATTATTTGAAGAATCCTGGAAGGATTACAAGTTGGTCCTGGATGGCCTCTACTGCTCCATTCAACTCCTCTCCACGATTCTCTTATTCATTGGGACGGGGAAGGTACGTGAAGTTCAACTTCTTGACCTAAGGTCAAGGGTAAGGCTAAGGTCTACAATTTACAATCCAATAGTTAATGGACAACTTTAAATATTTCTTTGAATTTAAGGGTCGGGATCCAGCCACAGTCCTTAAATGCTGTAAATTTTGGTTTGCTGTGACTATATGTATTATCTTCCTTCTCTTCATACAACTAGCATTTCTCCTCATTCAAATGAAAGGGGCACTCATAAGTGATGAAAAATACTTTTATTTGATCTACCTTGGGATTTATGGGTTTGAAACGGTTTTTAAAATTATTGGGGTACGTCTTGTCACAAATCTAATGTCTCTCATTCTTGTCGCTCAAGTTGAGGCTGAGATTGAGGCTACGACGACTTAATGTTTAGGGTCAGAGGTCATGTTTTAAATATGTGAAGTTTTTTTGGAAATGGTGACTCATCTTTTAGCCTATCATCCCTATCTCTTCTCCCATTTGCTTAACGTCCTAGTCATTTACCATTTTGACTTTGAGCTACCCAGCCCCAGCCCTTCTTGCCCTAAAATAATTGATTTAGTCAGCCATACTTACTTCTTTCAAAAATTCTCACTTCCCATTTACATGACCATTCTATTAAACTGTGATTTTTTAGAGTATGCGGTAACATCAATCATTATCACTAATGTAATTAACTAAATAATCCATATACTACGAATTCTCACCTACGACTTCGACGACCAAACTAAAATACTCTCAATTTTCTACATATATTTTTCGAACTTGAATACGATATTACATGAATGGAAATGGATGTTTGATCAATAGACAAATTATTAAGGTAAAGGTAGTTTGAATTTTAAGAAGCAAAATTGATTGAATTTTAGGAAATAAAAATTGATTTAAGAATTCATTTGTGTTATAGCCAGTGAATGAGCTACCTACTACTAAATAAAATCAAAAATTAACTTACTTTCCCCTTTTAATCTATGTGAACCCTGACCCAATATCAAAATCCTAACTAATTCTTTTTAGCAATGCATGAGAGTATTAATTAAATGAAATTAAAAATAGTTTTTACAACTTCAAAATGTTTTTTACCAGATACCGTTTGTTTTTACTTCAAATTAGTGCAAATCCTGAAAAGACGTAAAGCAGGAGGAATTACGTAATTATAGTAATCATTACATCACTAAGTTTACGTAGCCGGTGCCGCTGTGTTGTAAACATAAGTAGCCCCACACTTCCCACAATAGTGTCGGTCCTCCATGGAAGCCATGAAAATCCCAGCCCCACAAGACTCTGATGGACATTCACGTCTCAATCGATGGATTTTACCATTCTCATCCACCTATAAAAGGAGTAAATCAAAAAATCTCATTAATGTTCTTATTATATTAATCCTATCTCGAAAATCAATCGGTCTTTGTAAATAATCATAATCGTATATAACATCGAGCTTGTTTAAAATCGAACAATAAAGTGAACAAAACAAGGTCAATGTCGATCCAAAGGTCAAGTCTTTTACCTTGTAGTACTTGAGAACAGCCAACTTCACCTTCCTCTTCTTGTGCTTAATTTTCTTTGGGGTTGTGTAATTCTTCTTCTTTCGTTTCTTAGCTCCACCACGAAGTCGAAGGACCAAATGAAGTGTTGACTCCTTTTGAATGTTGTAGTCAGACAAAGTCCGCCCATCCTCCAGTTGCTTCCCAGCAAAAATTAAACGTTGTTGATCAGGAGGAATCCCTGGAATACAAAAAAAGTTTCGAAAGTTCATTAACATAAAAAGTAATAAAATGCATTTAATAAAAAGTTTAACTCATTTGGGTTCTTACCCTCCTTGTCCTGAATCTTTGCCTTGACATTCTCGATAGTATCCGAGGGTTCAACCTCAAGGGTGATAGTCTTTCCCGTAAGGGTCTTCACAAAGATCTGCATTTTGCTGCAGATGCTATAGAAAATTAGGGAGTACATTTTAAAAGCATACAAATTAATTGGGATATGAAATTAGAGTTTGAACCTGTGTAAACTTTAAAATTTGTATCTGTCTCAAAATTTCCAGGAAAAGTTAGGGATCAATGCATACCAAGAAAAAATTACAAAGCTGATCCAGACCTTTAAACTTCAATCATGAGCGTTTTAAATGTAAAAAAGTGTAAAAAATGTTGGTCTGATGTTTGATAATGTGGAGTTGGAGTGTACTGAAAATTATATGCTTGGCCTGATCCAATCGTGACATATCTGCCTAACCTAAAAACTTATAATAACTTAAATCTTAATTATCATTATTCCAGTAAACTTTTAACGATAATGAAACTATTGTATTAACAAACGCGTCTACTCCGTACAAAGAACAACTTGAGATTTTATTTAGATGAACAACACAAAAAAGATTGAAATCCGAAAGATTAAGGTATAATTCGAAATTCCAAACAGATCCTCCATTAAACAATCAGCACAGCATTGATACATCCATCATTCTCAGGATGATTCGTAACTTGAGCATACTTTCCCCAAACAACCTTCCCACTTGTAGTCACAAGTCCCAACTCTGAACAATTGACCTCAATCACAGTCCCTTTAGTAATGACCCCAAGACTTGTGTACATTGGTGAACTTGGATTCTTCTTAACCCCAATGATTGGAAGTTGAAAAGTTGCACGGAGTTCTGGATGAGTTACATGAGCCTTGGTAAATCGAAGTCCCATGGGTCGAATGAATCGTTCAAACTTTGGGGGTTTACGTGTAAAACCCTCACCCACAAAGGTCACTTTAGTCACCATCCTCTTCCATGCCTTCCTCTTTGATTTCCCTGACTTGAGGACTTTGAAGACCTCAGCCTCAGACTGTGCACGAACCTTTGGAATTGGAACATCCCATTTAGCAGTTCGTTCCTTTCGTTTCTGTTTGATTGTATTTGAGAGGACTTTGGCTGAATTTTGTTTGTTTCTGTCCAAGAGATATGGTGGAACAGCATTCTCATCCAATTTCTCTTCTCCAGCAGCCTTCTTCCTCAATTTTTGTTCATGAGCCAGGATGGTCTTCTTCATTTGAACCTTCTCATTGAACCTTTGTTTGTTGTAGAGTTTAGCTTTGAGACCACGGAGGGATTGGGCTTTGGCTGATGCTTTTTTGGCAGCTCGAGCTGTTCGTTTCCGGAGTCGTTCATGATGATCCAGACGGTAGCCATGTCGCTTCCGAGCCAATTCAATGTACTCGTTCTGTGGCATTCTGATGGATGAGGATGATCAGGTAAGCCGGCCGGGTGGGAGGTTGAGGTCAAGTCAGGTCAATATGTGCCTCTCTCTCTCTCCTCCACCACTCACTCACTCTACAAAATACAGATATACAGATAGAAAGAGGTCACAATCAAAAATTGAACTCTGGATGATGATGATGCAGGAGTGGGAGGAGAGAGGTCACGTCACTTTTGAGAGGTCAAAAATCAAACTAAATACAAAATACCAAAAAAAAACTGTTCTTTTTTGAAAAAACAAAAACCCGCAGAGTTAAATAATATGTACTAAATAATTAACTAAGGTTAACTTTAACCTCAACTTAACCTTTGACCTTGTAAGGATGACCTACAATAAAATATGTATATAATAGAGTCCTATAACCCAACATATGATCCCCTACCTTTCTCTGTTGTCTGTGCTCTGTGTATTGTATGTGTGGATGTAAAATGTGTTTTTTGAAGTCAAAGGTCAAACTCACATGTCAGAGGTCAGGGTCTCTTTGGAATCCTCAACGGTGGATCGTCTTTTTTAAAAAGTTGATTTAAAAAATGAACTCTCCTCCGTCTCACCAAATTGCCTGACAAACACTAATTTAACTGTGAACTGTGACTCTGGCTGCTCCTTGGTCCTCCTCCGGTCTCGAATGGCTGCTGGCCAAATCCAAATGTGTGGAAATGAATGGGAGAATGAGTGTGCTCAAGTGCTGCCGCCGCTACAATTCCCATGCCTCCATGTGTGGGGATGATGGTTCATTTTTTTAGCCAAGAGCCAAGACCACGAGGACATCGTCGTGGTGGTGGTGGTCTGGTCTGGTGGTCCAAGAAAGGCTCTTGAGAACAAGTTTTTGAGATTTTAGGTTTGGTTTAGCTAAATGATCCTCACAGATGGACCAAAATGCAAGAAATTGGGAGTAAGGAGATACACTAAAAAAGGACGCCAATAACAAAAAGGCTCATGAGGCCAACAAGGGATGTTTGTTTGGAAATTTTGTGAGAAATTTTGGAATGTTGAATGAGTTTTGAGAAATTGTGAAAAATTGTGGAACATTTTAGATTAGTCCAGGATTAGACCCAAATGATTTCCTAAAAATTAGATCTAAAAGATGTATAATTATAGAGTTTAATTGTTTTCATTTCAGTAAAAATTGATTTTTGGGGGAATTTGGACAATTCGTTTGGAAAATTAAGTACTTCACCCTGCCCTGGAATTGAATTTTATTCATTAGGGATCCCATTGCCCCATGAATATCATAATGATGATAATGAGGAGGTGCCTCACACAATAAGGTCCTTCATCTAAATTGACCTTTCTCACAAAGTGACCTTTTAGGTGATGGGATGATCTGACCTTTAACTCTAATCCCCATTCCTCATACAAATCCTTCATGACTCTCAATCTCATGTAGGAACAATGGAAGTCCTCTCCTCAATCAAACATTTCCTTGTCTGCCAATTTATGATGCTTCATTTAAATTGTAACCAATGTAATAATTATTAGTTATTCACTTAACTAAATCTTTTACTACATACAATTCTATAGAGTTTTCGCCCACCCTGATTCCAGCTCATTTGACAAAACTTTATCAATATTGTAACCATTTTAAATCTAATCCACTAACCAAGGCTAGATATTTATATGTTATTGCTCAAATCGAAATCTATGAATGCCCTTTAAGTTGTATCCATTGTTTATAAAAGTGGGTCAAGGGTCATTTAAACATACACCTGTGTGGGTGATTTTATCTAAGGGTGAGATTCCATCTTACATCCCCGAAGCATAACCACATTTTGGACCCTTTCAAAAATTCTAATACCGATTGACCCAATTATGATGAACAAAAGCATTCATTTTCTTACGTTTCAACAAGTAAATGTTTCAACAAGTAAATCATAGCTCTTTAGGACCCTTAAAGAGATTGCTTCTTAGGATCTTAATTTTATAAATAATTTCGAGCCCTTTCTCTCGAAGGGTCAGGTAAATATACAAAGAAATGCTATGGATCAGTTCGATGTGATTGTTGAAAGGGTTAAGTTCAATTTTCATGTAATCTACAATTTGGAGTTTTAACTAAATTTTTTGTGATTTTGTGATTTTGGTCCATCATATTTGTATGGAAAAAGAAAATTATCCCGTGAGCGCATATAAATCACTCATTCGTGAACAAGGCCGGCTTTATTGGTGAAATGGTGACCCCTTAAGAGGTAGGAGCAGCTTTAGTATTCAATTACTTATTTTGTCTTATGCGAATCCGCGTTAATAGAATTTGATATCTAACACCGGGTAGGTATACATTACTGTAGACGCGAATCTCCTCATAAAACTATAAATCAATCTCATCTCCGACACAAAACAAATGCTACTGGAATAGTTTCAGTTTCTAGAAAGTTTTTGACACTTTTGTTGTTGTGATCATTCTAAAATTAATTTGTACACATGATCAAAGGTCAGAGTATTGACTATTAGCTATATATGGAACCGGTTTTTCTGTACCACGACATGATGGACAATTTTCTCCACTCTCTCGGTTCAAAACAACAACAACAGACTCTAATTGTGTTTTGTCTCGTCTTTGATTTCCACGTGCCAAAACTGACACAGTATTTTTCTTTGACGTCTTATTATTATCTGGACATCGTCTCATATGACAAAGTTGTTGGGTCACTCGTACTGGACTTTTGAACCAAACGTGTCTAGAATCTAGATTGTCCAGTTAAATCAACGAAAACGTCGTAATTATTTTCAATATGGGTCAATATAAGATAAGACCACACCTCCAGAGGAGGATATTGTAGGACATGGACATAACTGCGAAAATTGTCACTGATTGATTTGATTCTTTGATTGGACCAAAAGTGGGGCGTTGAATCTCGAATGTTGGATCTGAATGATCATTCAGTGTCATTTATATTACCTTATACTCATGAATGAATTTCAATGTTATTATTTTGGTTATCTTTCAATTTACACAAAGGGCTTCCATTCATACATTTTTACTAGTAGGCTAAAATAAATGCTTATTATTGTGCATTAAATCACTCATTTGGATTTAGATTTTAATTGAGAGAGTTGAATAGTATATAAAAGGAGGAGTTTATCCAGGAGCTCATTATCAGTTCAATTCAAGAGTTGGGAAAATTATCAAGTTATGACCTTTGAACTTGTGTGTTCAAATATATATTTATTTAACCTAACAAAAACAGAAAGGCTTTAAAAGTTAATCACAACTCGTTGCAGTTCAGAACTGAATTTTAACTTAGAAATTAATAATACATATTTCAACAACAAGACAAAATGTTGAGAAGACAACTTTGGGACAAATCTTCAGGATTTTGTATCTCCATCTGTTTGTTGCTTATGGGTCAAGCAAGGGGAGCCCTGATCCGTGACCCTCCAGAGGTTACCTCCTTCTCCCACTCAGACACACAATTCCTTGACCAAATCCAAAGGTCAGCCTTTGACTTTTTTTGGACCCAAGCTGACCCACAAACTGGACAAGTCCTTGACCATGGTCTAGCCAATGGTAATCAAGAGGAGAATAATGTCGTCTCCTCAACAGCCTCAACTGGTTTTGGTCTTGTTGCTCTGTGTATTGGCTACGAGAGAAATTATGGGGACAGAGCTCAAATACTGGAAAGGATCAATAATACTATTAAGTTCATTCACGAGGGTCATCTAGAAGGTCATAAAGGATTCTATTACCACTTTGTAAACATGAGTTCTGGAGCAAGGATGTGGGACTGTGAGCTGTCTTCTATTGACACTGCTCTACTCGTTAGTGGGGTCCTGTTCGCCAAACAGTACTTTCCTAATGAAGACTACATTGTCCAAGCTGCCACTGAGATTTATGATCGAGTGGACTACCATTGGTTCCTCAATGGTGGGGATACTATTAGTATGGGATGGTTTCCAGAAGATGGTGGGGTTTTCCTAGAGGATTCATGGAACCGATACTGTGAACTAATGATTTTACTCCTTCAGGGGATTGGGTCAAGGACACATCCAATACCCGTTGGGGCCTGGGATGCTATCAGGAGGACGCCAATTACTTTTGATGGTAAAAACGGGCATTATAGTTTTTGGTTTTATAACTTAAATTCATTACGACTTCTGGTAATATTACTAAAAGCTATGTTTCGCACTCTACAGAGTACACCTACATTGATGGAAACGGTCCGTTATTCACCCATCAGTTCTCCCACTCTTTCATTGACTTCCGTGGAAAACGAGACCACTATGCCAATTACTGGGACAATTCAATCATTGCTACCAAAGCCCACAAGAAATGGTGTATTGAGGTCCTTGGGAAAAATTATTCAATCTACACTGAAAACTATTGGGGTCTAACATCATCAGAGGGTCCACATGGCTATGCTGTCTGGGGTGGTCCTCCACTCCGTGGGTCACCTCAAGGTGACATTGTCCCTTGTGCTGCTGCTGGCTCACTACCCTTTACCCCCACTGAGTCCCTGGATGTCCTCAAGAATTTAAAGGTCAACTACTCTCGGAGTTGGGGTCCATTTGGATTTGTTGATGCTTTCAATCCACTCAATTCATGGTATAGTCCAAATGTCCTTGGGATTGATGTTGGGATTACCATGCTCATGATTGAGAATGCCCGGACTGGTTTTGTATGGAGGTACTACATGGAGGATCCCCAATTGAAGGAGGCCATGGGAAGGGTTGGATTTGTTGAGGATAATTTGATCAGTGATGTGGATGAGGTCACGGAAGGGGTCAATGAGATTGGTGAAGGAGTGAGAAGAATCAATAAAATTTCAACCCGACCCTTTTGGTCTACTCAGGTTTAACAAGGATTTTAGTTTTAGTTAGGTTTTAATTTATAATTTTTAGCCATAATTTATTGTTCGTGATATATTTATGTGATTTTTTAAAAAGTTTATAAAGACGTATTGTCTGTTTAAATAATAGCGTAGTTTGGTATCTATTTAATTGTGATATTATTAAGCCACTACTACTGTATTGGGCCATTGTGTGTTAAATTATTAAATAAATGCTGATTAGTTGATTGTACATATAATGGTTTGTGAAATTAATTTTTTTTGTCCAGTTGTGTAATGAATCTGAGTGGAAATGTATCGCATTGCCCCAATACAAAGAAAATATTGATTTCATAAAATTACCTTTGAAGAATTGAACCTAAAGAATACTTTTTCTGTGCTCAACATTTTGAAGGTCAACCACTTTTTAGTGATCACTAATCACTATACTGGCTTACCGTCTTATTTCCTATTTTGAGACCAAAAATGATTTTAAACCCTCCTACCAGTATCATTTGAGGATCTGTAATTGTAATTAGGTTATGCTTAAGTTTGCAAAAAAAATTGTGAAATAGACACGTACACTTGACCATTATTAAACCGGAACCATTATAGAGAGATATGATAACACAGTCACACCATGAATTGCATTGTGCTTTTGTTTGTGGTTGAAAAATCATCATCTAACCCGTGTATCAGGTATCTCAAATGTCATAAACTAAACTGAAAACAGATTCGGACTCGGGCTCGAATACTTCACTCGAATCAGGGACCTTGGAATGACAGTACGGCTAATAAAATAAGGCAGCAAACGCACAAGGTTCCTAAAATGACTCGAACTCAAGTTATATAGGTATTCCCGTTAAAAATTCACCATTTAAATGAGACTCGGGCTCATGAGGATAAAAATAATTTGGCATGGGACCAAGGAAGGAAGGTTAGGGCATGACTTGATTTTTGCGAGTGAAACCACAAACAAGGGGAAAAAGTCTCTCACGGAAAAACTGGATTTTGGCAAATGGCAAATCCTCGGGTTCTGTCTTCTTCTGGGCTGGCGCTTGACGTGGTCGAAAGTGCATGCCAAAATAGAGACTCGTTTGAGCCCAGCAGATATTGATCTGTTTTAGGTGTCCTTGGAAGTATGTATTTTATATTTTATTTTCCTGGAAATAGGCCATGTTATATAGCTGGGAACACACTTTGATTTCCAAAATCTCAAAATTTTAGAATCGTTTTTGAACAAACATTTCGAATAGAATCTCTAACGGTCTATAACAAACCAGGATGCTGGTAAGGATATAAAGTTAATGAGTAATGATCAGTAGAAAATTGAAAGATATTTATAATTTTAAGTTGTTGAACTATAATTGTGTTCACACAAATATTTCAAATTGGACGTAGTATGTTTAATAAATCAAAAGTGATCGAGAGATTTAGTTTACAAAAAAAATCTGTCCCGAAGAAGAATATCTGTCAATTCAATTGTCTGTAAATGTTGTTAATTTTGATTGACACGTGTGTGGTTCAATGACCTGCAAGTTGAAAATTGGCAAATTTGCTGAATTTTGAAAAAAAATTGTTATTGGGGTAACGGGTCCTTTTTTAATTCGGATTTTCTGTTTACTTTTCAGATTTGTACAACTTTTCGCGATCTCGAGATAAAGACTGTCGTCGACCTGCATCTTTGACCTTACAGCTTTTAAATTAGTTCATGGTCTTGACCCTAACCTGACCTAGGATAATCTGCATACTCGTTTTAGCATGATTATTTTGATTTGACCTTGACTTTTAACTTCCATTGACTTCAATATGACCATGGACGAGGACCTGGATGAGCAAGACGGGATTGGGACAGAACCAGAGAAGGTTTGGGCTGGGGTTCGAAATCGACATTTCACAGGAGCCAAAAACGGAACCTCTAAGGTCAATGGTCATGTTCATCCCAAAACCAATAATAATGATGAGAATGATGAGACTTATGAGGAGACCCCGGAGGACAAAGAGCTCCTGAAGACGACCTTGACCAAAGATGATGCCAGATTTCCAAGTTGCCCCAGAGGACTCCTGAGAATTGAGCACGTTCCAGCCCATCTCCAATTCAATCGGTTTGTTCATACAGGTTACCGAGAGTGTGCTAATGCTTGGGGTTGCCTCAAGAGTCTCTTTTACCTTCATAATGAGACCGTAAATATTTTTACTCATGGTGAGGTCATACGAGAAACGTCGCGTCAAGCCAACTTGATATATTATGAAATTTAACCTCTAACTAAAATTTTTTCTAGTGGCCCCAATACTTGGAGTCCTTCTATTCTGGAAGCAAATGTATCCTTGGGAGGCTGTGTCAGGATCACCATTTTTTATTTTTCTGGGCTGGTCCCATGTCCTTGGCTCAATCTCTCCCTGGATGGGGTCTGTGACCTACCATTTATTTATGAACCACCATGGAGGTCATGAACTATATACGTTCCTCCTCCAACTAGACATGTTTGGGATTTGGGTTACTCAATGCTTTGGTAAGTTGACCTTAGAAAACCCCTGACCTAAGATTGACCTAACCTATCCGCTAACCAAAAACTAATATCTTTTTTGCAGGGGCCCTCACAAATCTCTACGCTTCTACCTACTGCCTCTCAGAAGAGGTCCAGTTGACCTGGATGACCCTTTATGGGCTTGCGTCAGCCTATGGACTCTTCAAGGCACTCTCTGCTTGGTCACCATTAGGACGTAGACTTTGTTTTGCTCCAGTATTCATATCCAGGATTTTTGGGTTTGGACTGAGGATTTCTAAGTTTGGTGGTGGTGACCCTGGAGTCCTCCATCATGTGATTCTGCAGGTGAGGGTCAAAGTAGAATTGTATAATTATGTATTTTACCTTTTACATGATGCAACCCTGACCTTGAAATTACGAATTTATTTTTTTCCAGGACGTGATCTCTATATTAGGAGGAATGATTGGAGTGATTCGGATCCCCGAGAAATGGTTTCCTGGAAAATTGGATATTTGGTTCAATTCTCATCATATAATGCATATTATGGTGGTTCTAGCTGTACTGCACATGAACGCTGCAACAAATGGAGATATACAGTGGATCCTGGAGAATGAGTCAAAGGCTGCTTGCCCCGTTTCGATTTGAGTTATGAATGAGTGATA
>JAQIYE010000325.1:0-13812 GCA_034699765.1 Xenyllodes armatus
TGCCAAATACATGTAAGCTCCGTGTGAACATTTTCGATAATATAAAGATGCTCATCGACATTCGCACCTTAATAAAGGCGAGGTTTGAAATTATTCCATAACGGGTAGGACTTGTTAATTCTAATTACTGAGTGAATGAGAAGACAAATTCATTATGGGCCAGGTTCTTCATCATGTCGTCATCCCTATTTACTTCCTTTGGACTCAAATTAATATTTTGCAATCTTTTCTTTCACCTCAGGGGCGGGCAGTGACGTAGCCCTAAAGGGCTGTTTTTACCGTTACTGGCGGCTGTTAACTGTGAATCCTCTCAAGAAGAGAAAGCGCTCTTATTCGGGCTGCATTGCACTTATATTTATTATCTCATTTCGAATTAACTAGCAATCATTTTCTATTTGAATAGTGTCACGAGAGTCTGAATCCAGGGGACATGTGTGTATTTGCTGCCAGAGCCCGAAGTCCAAATGTCCTTTGGCACCCTTCCTGTTTCATCTGTTCAGTCTGCAAGGAGCTCCTGGTTGACCTGATTTACTTCCACTCAAATGATACTCTCTACTGTGGTCGCCATCATGCAGAAACCCTCAAACCTCGATGCTCAGCCTGCGATGAGGTAACGATGATGCTACACACTTTCTAGCTTTGGTTCCTTCGCGCTTTCAGATTGACATTTCTTTGGAAGATGGTAGCTAATCTGATGAATATTTCGGGGTTGATGGTATTTGATAAATAGTCAAAGTTCAAGAAGGTTCTAAGATGTAACCCATTCTATTAAGCTTCTTGAATCTACTTTTGAAAAAAAATATTTACGAAAACATTATTTTGAGGTTCTTTGCATACAGTTTGGGTGAAGTAGCGTCAAAATGTTAATTCACCCATTCGAAATTTCTTCTACTCGACAAAATGAACGGGGACATCCTTCTTGTGACAAGGTGACATAGGATAACCACCACAAGAAACAGTTAATGCAAAAAGACAACAGCAAATTCGAGCAAATTCTAGGGGCACAAAGACCCACTTTGTCTGGAGGACCTTCATGAAGGGAAAACAATAACAAGAGCCAGCAACTTTGAAATCTAATCTTTAATGATTATGATAATGGAGCAGGAAAATTCAGGATAACACTCAGCTCACGAATAGTTATTGTCATTGAGGGGGTCCGATTTTTTATCGTAGTTCACAAAAGCCCAACTTCCTATTTAAAAAACAAAAGCAAAACATTTATAAGAACACAACTAACCACCATGCCATTTAAGGGATTTGTCCTTTTTTGCTAAAAAAAATCATGAGTGTAGCAGGGTAGAAAAGAAGTATTATGTTGGAGATTATCCGGCATATAGCAAACAACTGGATTTGCATATGTAATTTTCTACATCTAATCAACTAAAGACTAAAGTCAGAGACTTGTTTGTCCTTGTATTCTCTTTTAATGTCCTTTAAATACAGGGTGGCTTCACTCTTCAGGTAGTCAACAAAACAATGCATTTTACAACAATACAAGTTACTTACTTAAATGTAGTTGATAGCATAATAATCTTTCTCTCTCCTTCATTCATTCAAGTCTCATCAAGGGAAATTTTTATTACCCTCCTTTTCTCATAAATTAATATAATTTCAACCCATGAGTTAAATTGTGGACTTTAATGTTGTACTTTGAGGACAATCCGGGTCCAATCAAGAGTGGCGTATTTACCAATTGCAAGGAGATTATTGGTTGTAATTGTAATAACTTTTAATATGAGAGTAATTTAGAAGTCCGGACGTTGTTATATCTCTCTCAACAGGAGAGTTTTTAGAATTTGTGATTGGAAACCGGAAGTTCTACTTCTTTCCATTGTTTTTCTGATGATACGGGAAGGAGTTGTTTCCCCGTAATAAATTCCGACATTGTCCCTATTGCTTTGCATTTTCCAATCCTGATTAATTCCTTGTTCTTGTTTAACTGCTAAAATGTTTTTCATAAAAAATGTTTTTTGAAGGAAAACTAAGAACAAAAAATACAAACTTTGATAGCATTTGTTGCAGTATATTATTCCAACTTTATTGAACTTTGTAGACCACTCATCATAATTATAATCAAGAAGAAAATCATGAAGAAGTCAACAAGAGAAGTGAACTCGGTTGGGTTCCGTCCGCATTGTTGTTTTTTTGGACCGATCAGCGGAGGTCTTATGGGAAGGCCTTGTCTGTCTGTATGTCTGTCGGTCCGTCTGACCCCGCTTCTTAGCAAAAATGGGCAACTTTCCATTTGTTTATCAGCGACCATGAAAAAATAAATAAATGGGTCAACTTATTTTTTTTCAGTTGTAAAACGGTCTAAGGGCTATTAGGGGCATTTAACATTTTAGATGGGAAGCAGTCGAGCCTTTTTATGAACGTCTATAAGATTACTTATAGTTCAGTAGAGAACCAGCCAGGTCTTTTTATGAACGTCTATAAGGTAACTTAAGATTAGTTCAGTTGTGAAGCAGTCAGGCTTGTTTATGGATACTTGTAAGATAATCTGATTCAGTTGGAAGCAGTCCGGCTTGTTTATGGACATATGTAAGACAATCGGGTTCAGTTGGGAAGCAGTCAGGCTTGCTTATGAACATATACCGAAGTGCTTCTAATTTCAAGAAAAGTTATTTTAGTTGGGAATTAGGTTGGCTTGTTTATGGACTTTAGACAGAACCAGTCAAAATAAAATTCCAAAGGCCAACAAAATGCCAGTTTATGGTAGTCCAAATGCCAACAAAATGTCAGTTTATGGTAGTCCTAAGGACTACCATAAACTCTGATCGGTCGCAGCTTGCCACCACAGGTGGCAAGTTTTTTTCATTCTGTTCACACAAGTTCCAAAGTTCAAATGGTTATTTTTTTCAAGATTTTATGAATTTTCCAAACCCCAGTCACATAATAGTATGGCCGACGAGGATGAATATTATTATTGTAAAATCGTGTCCTTAATCCCCTTCTCATTTTACCCTTTGCTTTTGGCTGAATAATAAAAGTTTATTGGGTCCTTGTTCATGAAAGTTGATGAGTGACCCCGGAGGAGATATGATGCTCTTTTTGGTCTTTTCGCTTCCAAGACTTAGATTTTAGAAAAACGGAAACCAACTTAAAATTCATGAAAGGAAACTACATTATATTGGTACTGTTTATAAAACGAACGAAAACGAAGGATAATTTTTTCCAAGTACTAAAACTATGGCTCCATTGTTTTCACATTGAGCATTACAGATTGTTCAACGCGTTGTGAACAGTAGAAATTAATGGAATCAGGACGTTGTTGTCTTTGTTTACGACACTTTGATTAGGAAGATTTTTTGGTTAAACTTTAGACCGAATTAAGGAGAAAGAATCCATCCAT
Source organism: Xenyllodes armatus (assembly GCA_034699765.1). Classification (NCBI taxonomy): domain Eukaryota; kingdom Metazoa; phylum Arthropoda; class Collembola; order Poduromorpha; family Odontellidae; genus Xenyllodes; species Xenyllodes armatus. The sequence continues at coordinate 3,353 of JAQIYE010000325.1, forward strand.
GATCCAGGTTTTAAGTACTCATGATGGCCGTGTTCTTCATATATGCATCATCAATCCATGAATAAAATATTACATACATCTATTGTTATTAAGATGCTTGCTTTCCCATAAAAGTGTAAAACTTTATGAGGGTTTGAATTTGAAGTAAAATAAAATTAGTATCATATTTAGTGTCTAAAACTTTAAGGAGTTTAATAACTTTAGTTGTATTTTTATTTTCTCATCCTGTCCCTCTATCTATGGAGAATATTTTAGGGTTTATGATGATAAAAACGCTAAAAAATTTGTTGTGTATCTGTCAGTCAAGACAAGTTGTAATTTCACCCTTGGTGTCTTCTTGTTTGCAGATTATTCTCTCGGATGAATGTACAGAGGCAGAGGGACGTGCTTGGCATATGCGTCATTTTTGTTGTGTTGAGTGCAATACATCCCTTGGGGGACAACGCTACATTATGAAAAATATGAAACCGTACTGCCTGTCGTGTTTTGACAATATCTTTGCCGAGTACTGTGACAGCTGTGGAGAAGTCATTGGAGTTGACCAAGGTATGCAAGGGAATGAACATTTTATGTTCAACGCCAATGTGATAAATGACTTCTTACTAATTATGACAATTCATGTTCCTTTTGTCTTCAAAGGTCAAATGACTCATGAGGGTCAACATTGGCATGCTTCTGAGTCCTGTTTTTGTTGCTCAAGGTGTAAAGCCTCACTCTTGGGTAGACCCTTCCTCCCTCGTAAGGGTCACATCTACTGTTCCATTGAGTGTTCAAAGGAGTCTGAACCTTCCTCTACAGGCTCCAACTCCGACTCTCTCTCCAGAGCTAAAAAGTACCACAAAACGAAAAAGAGGATTTACTCAGAGTCAAAGGATAGACCCCCGTCCAGGACTGAGAGTGCGGGTGAGAGTGAAGGGACTGGGACAAGAAATATCAGTTTGCCTGAATCCCTTCCAATCACGGTGCCTCAGCCACAATCACTTCCTCCACCACTCCCACCGCCACTCCCACCGCCACTTCCACCAATTCCTCCACCCCTCCCTGGGTCAGGCTCTTTTGGAATTCCCCCAGCAAGTTTGGCCCCTCTTGGACTCCCTTCAGTTGAGGAATTCAATAAATCAAAGGACAAGTACCACATCGACAAGGTCATTTACTCTCGACTTGTATCACCAGTACCATCAAATTCACCAGCTGGACTCCCCTTCCCCTTAGGGAGTCCTTCATCAAATATTTCAACTAAATCCATCAATTCTGGATCTTCCCAAATTGAACCTCCTCAGTTTGAGATGAAAGCAAATTCAGTCGAACCAGAGCCTGACCAAGATCAATCCACTTTTATAAGCCAGGGTGAAGGGTGTTCACGGGATCAAATTTTGGCTGAGGTCCTTGAGCCAAATCAGAATGAAACTCATCGTTCAGGTTCAGATGGGTCGAGCCAAATACCCAACAGTCTCGGGTCAAAGGTTGAAATTGGACTTCAAACAGACGAGGACAATAATTTCCCCATTAACCTTCTAGCAGGACGTGAAACACTCTTGCTAAATCTAGAGTCTGGAGCTGGACTGAGTTTAAGTCAACTGATAAGTCAATTCGGTCCGAGGTTAAACCTTAATGGGGGTCCTTCTGGAGTCCCTCTCCAGGACCTATCATATACTCATCAACCCGTTCCTTCAACCTCAGTCGGGACTAATCCCGAGGGTCATGACCTGGCTGACAGTTTTACTTCAAGGGAACGAGAACAAAGACTTGACTCAGAGGCTAGAAACCCCTATGCCAATCCCATTAATGAACCCTTACAGACCCTTGAGGCCTCTTCTCTTCTTCCTCATGTGTATGGTGAGACCAAGGAGTCAGGGTTAAAATATTCTCCACTAACCCCAAACTCACATAGTTCTCGTTCACCAGGACGATCCCCCACCAAGTCACCCTCAAGTGCTCTCCCTCTAATACATTCAAATCTGAGCCAATCTGGGTTCAGAAACTTTGGGGGACCAAGATCAGTCCCACCTCAAGGTCATGCTCAGCACAATCGAACACACAGTTTTAGCTCACACTCTAATCCACCACCAATTACCCCTCAGCCTCAACTCTCTTCTCCAACACGAAGTGGTCTCTCTAGTCCATCAACTCGAAGTGGACGAAATCCAGGGTTTCCTCCTCTTCAAGGACGAGCTAATCCGGTGACCTCAACGAGCCCCCCGTATGAAACCCATAATAATAATGGAAGCTCTTGTAGTGAGGGTGGCTCAATTCAAGGCACAAATCATTGCAAAGCTACCCCTGAAATGACGAGTCGCCGGAGTCAATCAACAAGAGCTCAACCCAATCTTCCTGGGCCAAATAATAAATACTCTGAGCAAGTGGGTTCAGGGAGCAGGCCAGGACCCTCCAGGACATGTGTCATTCCTTCAACATCAAGAGCTAATCTTCAGCAGAATGGACCTCGACCAGGAAGGATTCCAATTAAGGAAAGGGTTAGGTTTCAAGAGGAAACAATGCCGAATGAGCTTAACCCACACCAAAATGGGGAACTTTCTAGAGTTGGGATGTCTGGAGGAGGGAAGAGAAAACATCAGACCAGGTCAAATGACCCTGAACCCTGTTCTACATGCTCCTCTAGTTCCTCTTCAGATGATGATGACTATTTCTCTGGAGCCCTCTCCAGCCCTGGCTCAGCTAATAAACTTCGAGTAAATTATATTCCGAATAATGCTCTTGCTCTTGTGGATCGAAATACAAATAAGGCAAATCCGAATAATTGTTTAATTAGTTAAAAGTTAAATTATAAGCAATATGTGAAGACATAAAAATTACCACAGCATTTCCCAAATGTGTGTTCTTGATAGATTTACCAGTTTAGTTTAGTAGATAGTTTGAATTGAATAAATGAAGCAAAATCTATTTTTTGCAATAATTAAATTTACACGCTTTAAAGTCAAGAAGTAATTGCTACTGGCAACTTTGTCAGTGCTCCAATGAGATTCGTTGTTTGAGGTTGTTCTAAACTTGCAAATTTTAAAAATCATTTCAAATGTACTGAAATAAGTCGTAGAACCAACTGACTCTGGCCAACGTTAAAAAGTGGTTCAAACTTGTACCAGCCAACATGGACCCTTCGGGACGTGAGACAAAGAAGGAACCTGAAATTAACCCAGAATCCAACGGAGAACCTTTGCCCGAGCAAAACTCCAAACTCGAGGTTAAGCCCCAGGATGATCCCAAAGTTGATAATGAACCATCTGAACAAGAATCAAAAGTTGACCTTAAAATTGAGGATCCAAACGTTGAGCCTGACTCCAAGCAAGAACCCGAAATACATTCTGGTTCTAAGCCACAGGTCAAAGAGGACCAAACCCCACCAAATCCTCCAGTTCAAATCCTACCACCAACACACCAACCCGCCCCTCCTCAATTCATTATAGCATCAACTCCAACCTCCCCAGAAGACCCAAGCCCCAGACGTCGTAGAAACAAAGCCAGACTCCGAAAGCACAAGGTCATAGATGCAGGAAGAAAAGGAAGTGGAGTCCATCATCACAGTCAGGCACATGTACTAACCAAAGCTCCTCTTTCCCCAACCCCAAGTTCAACTAAACTTCGAAGAACAAGAGCTAAAACCTTGAAAACTCGAAGGAAACAAGCCAACCTCAAGAAAAAAAGGGTCAAAGAAGCTTTACTGGCTTACGCCAAGTCTCAACGAGAGGACCCTTCTAAGAAGTCCGACTCTACAGAAAAATTAAACTGGTTAGCATATGTTCTTCATGATGAACTCCTCCAAGCTCCACATCCAGTATTCCCAGTTGAGTGGCGTGACCAACCCTTTTATCCTCCTCCACGAGTGGACGTGTATGAGGCCCCACCAACAAGGCCCCAAGAATTCAAAGCCATCTCACCAGCATGGAAACTCCCTGTCCTCAAGAGTCGAAGACAAATCAAGACTCGGAGACGAGAATGGAAGAAACAACATAAAATCCTTTTTCAAAGGATTGAGGCTGCTGAGGAGGAGGCACAAATCCGTCATGAATCCAGGATCCTCGGTCCTTGTGAATTTCTTCATGAAGTCAATATTTTTTCATGTCCAAGGAGCGGTCCTTCCACCGGAAAGGTCAAACCCTTGAGCTCAACCAATAGACGGAAATTGAAGAGGAAAATGGTTAAACGTCTGGTTCATCAGACAAGGATCAATGAGATCATGCGTTACCTGAATAATTATCGGGATATTCCAAATGCAGCCTCTGACGAGGATCTTAATGCAGCCACACGATCAAGGTCGCAACTTCTAATGGAAACCTATGGTGAAAGGATAACTAGTCCATCATCATCAATAAGACCTTCACCCTCACCCTCAGCATACACAATCCTCTCCATTGCTCCACCCCCTAAACCCAAAAGTCTCAAAATGACCCGTTCTGCATACTCTCGTCTTCCCCTTGAAGAAAAACTTAAAAGGAAACGACGACTAGAAGCACGAAAAAGAAGACTAATCCAATTTGTCAAAGTTCTCAAGAGAGACTACATGATACGAAAGTATTTTAACCGAAGTCTTGAAACGGCTCCTGATGGTCCAGAAGCAATCAAGCACTCTGTCAAGGTTATGAAGCGTCTTGCACGGAAAACAAAGAGGATTCGTGCTCGACTAGAAGCTCACAAGTTGGAAGTTGTTAAATTTCCATTTCAAAAGCATGGACAGCAGGCTGATGGTTTGGATGAGGAAGGACAAGGATCCACTGGAGAACTGGGCCAGGTTGGGGATGACCCAGGAGAACCATCTGTTGAACCTCCATCATTCAGACCTCCAAAAGTTCGATTTGGATACAAAGAGGATGAAGGTCCAGAACCCCAGTTTCAAGAGAGGGGCTCTGTTGCTGAAATCATAAAAGAGAAAAATTATAATGTTCCAGAATTAGGGACTCGACCAAGTGTTGTTGTGATTGGGGCTGGTGGTACAGGTCAAGGAGGGAGTAAGAGGAGGGAGGGTCATAAGAAGTATCGGTGGTTCAAACCAAGAGTTCTCCAAAGGAGTCAAAGATACCAATCTAAGAAGTATTTAAGATGGAGAAAAAATTTGATTCGAAAACTTCGAGCAAGGGACCAGCGCTATTACAGAATTGCCCTTCTATTAGAAAAACCAGTCCTGGACCAACCAAGTTGGGATACTGAAGCTTATCATGTTCGGGTTCGAAACTTACTTCATTGCCTTCAAAAGGAACAACAAAAGCTAAGGGTAAGGATTGAGGTCAATGTTACTTGTATCTTGACAAAGACATCAAAGTTGAATTTTGAAAATAATTAGGCATTTTCTTTCCACAGGTTCTTCAGGGTAATGCTGAGGTGAGTCGACTCCTCATGGGCGTCCTTGAAAAACAAAATGTAGAAATGAAACAAAGGGCTCTGGATAAGGCCCGACATCATATGTAAGATATCTGTCCTTGACCATAAAAAGACCACGAAGGAATTATGCTAAATAAAGTATTGAGGATGGATCTTAACCTCTTTTTTGCAGGATCAAGAAAGCAGAGGCTGGCCTATGGCCGGAGCCAGTCAAAGTTGAAGTAAATCCCATGGCTGTTGTCACAGTTCCTCCAGAGTTAATGAAGACTCGTTCACACTCTGACCTTACTGAGAAGGAGCGTGAGGAACAGTTTGAACAAATCCTTCGATTGTGTCGTGTAAGATTAAGATCTCTGTCGTGGAGTATAAAAAGACATTGAAGGAATTATGATAAATTATTCAAGATGACCCTTCTACCTTGTTGTCTTTCCAGGATCGATTTGAAAGGAAATTTCTGAGAGAAGCCCATACCAAAATGAGACATCGTGACCTGCACCTTCACAATGCCTCGTATCGGAGGAAGGCCCTATATGAGTTCATGAATAGTGGCCTCTTTAATCGTATGATGTTGTGTCTCATCTTTTTTAGTACACTCCTCATCATTCTCCTCACCTTTGAGGAAGTTTACGTTCATTGGTGTAAGGACCTTAAACAAATATTTAAATATTTAAATATTTAAATATTTACCCTTGGCCCATTAATATATTAACTATACTATCTACTATCCTTGACCAAATTGATTTAAATGTTGTTTTCTAGCTTATTACTTGCTTATCATGGATGCTCTAATTATTGGGGTTTTCACGGTTGAGGCTGGATGTAAAATTTACCTGTACCGTGAGCGGTATCTAATGGATATCTGGAATGTTTTGGATATCATCATTATTTTGACACACTTTGTGTAAGGATTATGTGGCAGCACCACATGAGGCCGTGTATTAATGCATTTACCTTTAATAATAATATGTATCGTTGAAATCCTTTAGGGAGGTCACGGTAGATCAAATCACAAGGATATTGGCCCTTAATGCAGACATCACAGCATACATTGTGTTCAAATTTCTCAAATCCCTCCGATCCCTTCGTCTCCTCCGTGCAATCAAGTTTGTTCAAATTAACAGTATTTTGCAGTCACGCATAAATCATGACATCATAAATGACAATTTATGTTTTCCATTGTTCTAGGTTCCTTCCACACCTGCAAGTCATTGTCTCAACAATTTTCCAATCCATGTTGTCTCTGGGTTCCATTGCTGTCCTCATGTGTCTCTTTATATGTGAGTTAATGAAATACAGAAAAATGAAAGCATTTCATCCTTGACCTCACCTAATTGGGATTCTTTTCAATTTCATAGTCGTTTTCGCTGTGATGGGACGAGGGCTCTTTGATGAAGATGATCCAAGTCATTATGGAGACATTTGGAGGGCTGTCCTAACCCTTTTTCAACTCCTGACCTTAGATGACTGGTTTGATATTCAAGAGGCTGCAGATTCCTTTGTGGTCATGTTCATTTATCTCTTTTGTTACATTGTGATTGAGTACTTTGTTTTCCTCAAGTAAGTTAAACTTATGCCCATAAATTTAATATACCATTTCCTGGTCAAACGTTTAAAGGAAACACAATAATAAGGAATGATCCAAAGTAAAAGTCTGCGAATAATAATGCCTTTGGGTTATTAGTCTGTTTGTGGCTGTCCTTGTGGATAACTTCCAATTGGCTCTTGAGGAGGCTTCAGGAGGGCCAGTTGTGGAGCAAGTAAGTTTCTCTGATCCAGCCGCAATGGGACTCATTAGGACCCATGAGGATTTTGACCTCATCCCAAGTAAGTTGGTCAATCATGATTTATGGGTACCTTTTTTCCGAAGTAGGTTTATTTCGTATCCCCAGATTTTGCATTTTATTGCAGGGGAACGGATTGGAAAATACAAGTTTAATGCCCTCAATATGAATCAATATTTTCCATACACGAAGGAATCTCGGTAAGGATTGCAATGCCACTTGACCATCGACCCAGTTCCTTATTAGTATAATACTATAACATTTTGATTGATCACTCCTTGGACTTGGTCCTCGAAAATAATTTCAGGGAAGGGAAACTCATGAGCTCAACAATGAAGAATCTGAGTGCAATTGACTTTGAGACTTTTATGTGGCTCAGGAGAAAAGAACTCCTCGGCTTCTTCCTTGACCTTGGGATCGCCAGCAGGGTGGGTTAAACGCTTTATTAACAAGAAAGTAGAAAGTTTAACCCCCATAACACAACGTACTAACTTTGATCAAATTTTTTTAATACTTAGCGATACACTTGGGAGATGCCAACAGTGGACTCTAAGAATTCTTTGGACCTCCTCCAGATGGATATTAAAACTGAGGACTCGACTGACCCAAGTAGTAAAGAGGATCCTATTGTTCGTGAAGTTCGAAAGGCTCGACAAGAGCATTCAAAAAAGATTATTAAGCCCCTCAAGACTCGAGCTCAATCTCAAGCACCTATATAGGTCAAGGATTGAAGCATATTACGGAGGGCAATTAACATTTCAAAATTAAAGATATGGTAAACTCATCAGAGTGCTAATTAATGTACATAAACAAAATACAATTGTGCTACAAATTACATGTTCATAAAAATGAATGACAGTGTAATAAATAATGTTTAAACATGCGTTTTTACTTATCATCTATCCTTCGTTCTTGAATAGGTGACCTGGATTGGCATCTAAAGAAATAGAAATGAAAAGTCTTGAGGACTGACTCCAAAATGGAATAAATTGCAACTTTAACAGACTTTTTGGGAAAAACGACTTATACTTTACCACAATTAGTAACACAAACTTATAATTGACTCAAAGTTTTGTTCAACTCACTCAAAGAAAACTCTTTATAGTTTTTAGCCGCGTGCACGTTCCTTTATCACAATGTAAAAGCTAGCATAATCAATTCAACGAAATTGAAACGGCAATTAAGGTACACTAAAAGCTAAATCCAATAACTTAAAAATCAAACCAACCTGGATTTGATTTGATTTGACCTTTATTTAATTGTCATTTAAAACCGAATTACAACATTGTATAATATACAGCGCTGGTCTCCCTTCGGTCGCAAAAGTGGATTTCATTGGAGGTCCTTACATAAATTATTACTGAAAGGTACACTCGATTAAATTAAAAATATAAGGTACCATCGTTTCCAATTTTTCATATCGACGTTAAATTTTACTAAAGAAATCTCATACATGTCAAAAACAAACGACCTGACTTTACAACAGCACATGAGCGTACATGGAGGAACAGCTTAGCTTGACTAATCAATCTAATAATGCTAATTTTACTACTTTACAGCATAAAATCCGACTCTCGTGTTTTTAATACGTTTACAAGTACTTATATTGTAAATACACTTTTTCAGAAATTTAGTTGATTGTTCTAGCTTAACTTTGAGGTTCTTGCCATTATTATTTTAGGACTCAGGGAGTTCCTTTGGGATTTTAAAGGAAGGTAGAAGATTTACAAAATAACGGGTTAAGCACCACTAATTTATTGAGACTCGGAGGCTTTGATTTGGGGTTTGGTTTGAGCACAGATTCGGCTAAGGCTTCTTGACTGAAAAGAATTGAATCCGAATCAGAGATGCGAACTTTGTCCAGACAGCTCATAGAATAGAACATATGCTTCACTGGAAACAATGCTATGACTTGAAATAGGAGAAACTCTAGAAGAAAATTACGTTTGTTTATTTAAGGAAAAATATCCCTTATAGAAAGTCAAAGGCTCTTTAACGCACTATTCAAAGGTTAGCCAGACTTACCGAGAGTCATTGTAACAATGCCAATCTCCACTATACAAAAAAATATTTAAAAATCAAGAATCAAGCTATCTCCTAATCAATACCGACACTAAAATGTTCAATTTAGCTCGATACTTACCTATACGGGTGTTTACAGTAGGCAATGTAATGACCCGAATAGGTTGAGCCCGAATGATTGGCTACCCCATACAAATTGTAGGAGCAACCCTGACTCTTGGACGCAGCGTAAGGGGTCATATCCAGCCCATTGATGGGAAAGTCAACGACAGTGCTAAGCTTCCCTCGGAACCGTTCAGTTGTTGAGAACCTCTTGAGATGAATGACTAGAACTCTTGGAAATTTTTGAATGCTTAAGCTCTTTGTACATTTTCTTCTCGTTTTACATTTAGAACAAGTTGGCTTTTCATCCCCATCCAGGACTTCTTCCCTTGCAAAAAGCTCCAAGCACTGAGCAAGTCTAATCTGACCAGTCTTAGAAGGGATGGAGACAGAGAGGTCCCAAAAAGGATCAAAAGTAATTGAGCAATGACCACAACTTGTACACTTGAGGGTGGATTTCAATTGGCCCACAAATAAGTCCACGACTTTACTATTATCAAAGTGTAGGTATCGCTTCCAGGATTCTGTGGCCTTTTGTGAGTCACTGGAAGATAAGAAATGAGTTGATTAATATCGACTCCAGAGTCAAAAGCAAAAAAATGAAATCAGTGTAAATCCTTCACTGAAATGGATTATCAACCAAAAACTAAGTGTACCTCAATGATTCATCAATTTCAGTCTCAAAACGAGGAGGCTTGGACGTTACCCTGTTCACGTCCTCATGAAGTCCCTCTAGGAGATATCTTAAAAACTCCTGAGCATCCTGTTGATTATATCCCATGAAACGTGGGGCAAATTTTTGAATTTTGTCTTTGAATGCTGAGGTATCCACGGTGTGAGACTCACGCCATAACTCATGTATCATGTCTGCAAAGGCTGAAAAAACACATGTCAATTAAAATTAAAATTCACAAAACGAATGCATTCAAACATCTTTTGTAGGAATATAATGAAAATTATTACCTCGAATTAATGCTCCCTTGGAAGAGAAGGACGTGTTGATGTCTGACTCGTAGTTCTCTTTCACCAAATACTCCAACAGGGGTCTAGTGTTACTCAAGCATTGAATCACGGAGTTCATAAAACACTAGAAATGTTAATGTGTACTCAAATTAAATCGAACCCTTTACTCTTCATAAAGGTCATTCAGGTCCTTCGTCCTCATTCTCACAATAAAAATCACTTACAGTGTTACCAATGTTCCGAAGACCATTGAGCCCTGCC
>JAQIYE010000326.1:0-13807 GCA_034699765.1 Xenyllodes armatus
ATGGAGAGGGTGGACGACCTGGACCTAAGAAAGCATGCCTCTGTGGAGCAAAGATTTGCCGCAAATTTGTCTTTTGATCAACTGAATCATTAACCCGGGTGTCTTCATGTATTAATTGGATCCAAGATTATTGATTTCTGAAATTAATCTGAATTATTTTGATTTATCGATAAGTCTTCATATGAACATTATTTTTGATTTAAATATTAGTTTAAGGTTTGATCATGTAGTTAGTTTTTCCAAAATTGTGAAGAACATTTTTAATATTGGCTTTCAAGGTCTTGTTTCTTTTAGTCACTTTGGTTCCAATTAAGTGGATTTATTAAGATTTTGTACGGTGTTTTAAGATATATTTTTTCTGATATGGATCATCGTGATAACCTCTGAAAATAAATCAAGGTTCTATAGCTTAATGCAGAGTAAAGTAATAATTTTGAGCTTGTTGTTAATCAATCCCTGGATTTAACTTGAAATATTTTGTAGATTGTAGATTAAGTTTGTAATTTAATTGTTTGTTGTGCATGTGACTTGCATGACTCGTTGGAAATGTACTTTACCCTATCGCAAGAGTCCCTGGATTTTTACTGTTCTGAATCCCTAAAACTTTTTTTTTGATGTAATATTGACAAACCAATTGATTTTTAATTATCTATAAACGGGGTCGGAGCCATTTTTATTATTTTATTGTAAGACTAGAGCAAAGGGAGAAAATCCTCTCACTCACAGCTGCTGCACTGATTGTTAATTAGTTAGGAATCACTAATCATTTGTTAATTATTATTTATTTAAAGACTCTTGTCCTTGTTAGTTGATTAACTTTTCATTTGGAACTGATAAAGTAATGCAGCCTAGCTCGCATATAAAAAATGTTTTAATTCAATTTTTAGATTAAAATGAGTAAAGATTAATAAAATATTTGTCTCAATATATATTAAAATGATTTTAATTGGATCTTTATATATCTTGAAATACCCTTTTAAAGATATAAAGTCAATTCAAAACAGAAAGTCAACAATTGACTAGATCATAATCTCAAATATAACAATTAAAAATAAAAAACATATAAGTTTGGAATAGAATAGAGAATCAGGTAATCAATCTGGTGTTCACTCATTATAAAGTCTTTTAAGAAGTTGTGTTTAACTCTTTCCTGCATATCCAGAACTGGATCCTTTATTCAACCAAGTTGGTTCAGCAAACTCAGTCGTACTCACACGTTCAACCTTGACAACTTCTGTTCCACTTACTGTATCCTCACTCTTATACCGTTCCATCAGTTCATTAGTAGCTTGATCCTCAATCTGAAAGCAATAAGGTCAAGGTCCATATTAAATGACTGGCAATTATTTATTAACTTGCAGAAGAAATGCTCTCGGTGAGTAAAATTATTTTACCTGCATCGATTTTAAAGGTTTGGCAAGGGCAAGACGAAGATTTTCCTTCTTTTGAACCTCTTCTTTAAGGATTTCTTTGAATGCAGAAACAGGAGGATTTCCAGATGATGGATTTTGATTTTGAAGTTTTGAACTACTTGAGGTACTGGGACTTGGAATCGCCTCATCTGTTCTTGGAGTATTAATTTTCCATGGATTATTTGGATCTCTTCCACTTTGAGTACTACTCTCATTTTTGAATCTTTTGGAAGCACTTGACGGATTGTTTGAGCGATGGTTATTTGAGTCTAGTGTTTCATCAATGGAAACCCATTTAGTCTTCTTCTTTCCTTTCCGTGATCCAAGGTTTGGGTTCGGAGAAGTCATGCTTTTGAGATCACATTCACTTGGTGGACTCATTACATTACCCTTGGCTGAGAGGACCCTCCCTTCATTACCTAGAGATGGAAAGTCTGAACTCTTTAATATGGGCGTGTAGGTATTTTCCGTGTTAATCGACTCCAGTTTGCCCAGAGAAGTTGTTGGCAGCGGAACAATCGTACGGGTCGAAGCTGATGATTTTGATTCAGGAGTTTGAGGAATCATTCTGTTTTCTGATTGTTTCAATGGTGGTGGGGTAATTACTGCTGAGGTGACTACAGTTGGACTTGGACACGGCTCTTGAACTGGACTTTCAGTTCCTCCTGCACAGGATGAAATTGTCCTAGTCCTTGTTCGGACTCGTCCATGTTTTTGGTTCTGTGTTTTGGAAGTGAACTCAAAATCATCCCAATTCAAAAGGAATTCTTTGAATTCATCAAGGACCGGCTGGATCGAACTGTTAACGGCATCATGACTAACAATTTCTTTTTCTTTTGGTTTGATATATGGGGTTCGACAAAACATGTCTTGTTTAAATCTTTTGTAGTAACTGGTCAGTTCATCCATGATATCCATATCAAGAGAATCAAGTAACCTGAGAAGAAGATCAAAAGTTATTTATATAAGGTTTACAAAGCACCTTAGGGGAATAGCTAAATAAATACTTTAGTTTTAGAAGCTTACCGATTCTCAAGAAGTGGAACAATATTCAAAGAAATAAAATGCAGACATGATCTCTTCAATTGTTCCGCATTGCATATGACGGTCAAATTAAGTAAAGCAGCAACATTTCTGTAATTCATCAATTCAACCAGCGCTACCTCCACGTGAGTAAGAAGGACAGGAAGAAGAAAACTATCAGCTGCAACAAGTAGGTCTCCTAAAAGTACAAGCTCCATCTTCTTGAGGGAAGGAACCTCATCCGTATACACATATTCGAGAATTGCATTTAATGTTGGAGTTGAGCACGACAAGTTCAGCCTTGATACTGTGCTCTAGAGAAAAAAAAATCCAAGAAAATATTGATTCTATAAACCGATAAAATATACTTCATATACTTTCGAACACCCATCCATCATTGTATTTTTAAATTACCTCTTTCCAAGAGCCCCTGCTCAGCATCGAGTTGAAATAATCCATTCGTGCCACCAGGATGCATCGATGAACCTTAAGTTCATCCCCTGTATTTGATACTAATGTCAAATCAGAAAGATCCATGTTGTCAACTCTTTTGAAACGCAGTGGTGGGGTAGGCTTGATTATTTCACAACAATGATGATAAGGACAAGGCTTTCGAACAATCTGATGTTGTTGTCCCTTCTCTATACTCCCACTCCCAGAAACCACAGAAACTCGAGTTTCAAAATGACTTAATATCAGACAGAGCGACTCCAGGTTCAGTTTTCTGGCCAAAACAATCGTTTCTTTTAACCAGTCAACCTGACTATTTGAACCCCCTTTTGAAAGTGAATTTGGTAGAACAGTCTCTTCTTTGGCAATCTCACACTCCTCTGTATATATGTAGTCGAGGATCTGCTTGAACACGAAACCATATGTATTTGGGATTATGACCACTTCAGGGGAAGAGCTTGAAGTTTTCGACTGGGATAAAAGTAAAGGGCACGAGTTTGCTATAATGAATCGGTGAGCGGGGAATGACATTTTATCCTTCTCCACCTGTGCAGAGACAGGACCACTAATTAATGAAGCCTGCGACATAGATTTGATTACGTTCCAGACAATTCATGAATAAGAAATTAAACACTTACATAGAACAAAATATCGTGAATATCGTCATCCTGTTGAGCATCTTCAAGAAGTTGTTTCAAATCCTTAATCAGAGTGGATTGCAGTTCAATTGGAACTTCAATAAAGTCTAGCTTTGGGTGTCGTTGAATTATAGAAAAAGTGCTTCCTTTTGGATCAGAAAAAATTGCTTCCCCGAAATGAATATTTGGTATGCGCTTAATTCTCATGCACTCAAGTGGAAGTAAAAAAAAGTTGACGTCCTTATCACGACCTTCAAAATCAGAAACATCCATAGAAAAAACAGTGCATGATCCCAAGAATTTTGTTCATTTATATGTATTTTTATGCATAATAATAACATAACATTTAAAATGTACCTTTCTTCCTTGCCTGTTCCCAGGTCTGAGTACTTGGATCCTTTAACTCAGGTCGGTCCGCTATATTTGTATGAGTTTGAACGGGAGTTACTGGGCTCCAACTACTTCGAAATGCTTGCCCGAGTTCAGTTACAAAAACAATTGAGCTTTTGTTCACATCCAAACTTCGAATACTAAGACAACGACCCAAGTTAAAGAACACACGTGTAAGAGTACCCTCTGAATGGGTCATGGTGGGTTGAGCCAACGCCAGACCAGGGCTAGCTGGGCTTCCGAACTTGTCTTGTTTTACATAAGTTGATGATGTACTTCGTGTGGGCTCTCGCCAAATCAACAACCTGCCTGATTCCATAAGAATGAGAACACATAGCGGAGTTGCAGCACTTGTAGAGCCACTGGAGGCCTTTCCCTCACCGGGTGAGACCCAACTTTCTCCACCCACTACTTTGAGACTACGGACGTACCTGTGCCTGGAAAAAAACAGAAAGAACTTAACGTCTTGATCTAAAGAAAACTAGGCTGAAGGATAGTAAAGTTAATTTTTGGGTTTTCCGTACTTCACACTAATACGACGACACTCATTATGGTACAACAAATATAAGTTTCCCTTTGAAATTCGAATCAGAGTAGCAAATTCGTTTACTTCTACATGTGTAATCATATGGTCCATGCTGGTCGTATCAATTGATGTTCCAAAACAAGTAACCTGTTCAAGAACAAAATTCCAATGCTAATTTTTTAAATGAACACAAAATTGAAAAGCCAATAATCTATTATTCCATTGGTACCAGTTTTGGAATTTGAACATGACTCCCAAAGGGAACAATGTTGTGTCCCAGTTGTCCTTCGTTAACCCCACATGTGTAGACACTGCTCTTAGAATAAAAGACGGAATGGGAGACACTGGCCCTTAACCCAAATATGTGGTATTTAGGCTTGAGGGAATCAATTGTCTTAGGTTTTAGCACTTGATCCAAAGATGGGTATCCCAATACTGATTTTTGATTTGATCCACAGCTCTTTACCTTTCATAGTTAAGAGAAACAAGGCACTTATAGAAAGTTCGATCTCGTTAATCTCAACTCCTAGTTTAATTAATATACAAATGGTTTGATCTAATGTGACAATACTACTTACTACTCCACCATCCATCACAAACAATGTATGATCTGGTCCTGTCGCAACACGTAGGCAAAGATCTTTCTTTGGAAACCGAACCTTTCTTGGAGAAAGTACAGCAGACACATCTCCCAAACCCAGCCTTCCTCCATGGCCTACACCACAACTAAAAACTTCTCCAGTCTGAGATACAAAGACCGAATGGTAGGTGTTCAAGGAGACCTTGAAAACAAAGATCAAATGCAATATTTAGTAGAAACGTAAAAATACTGCACACATTTTTACAATTTACACAAAAGTCTAAAAAATTGAACTACCTGACAAATTGGAGTATTTTGTTGTCTTCCAAATCTTTCTAATAGTTCAGGACAAGCTCTAGAAGCCTGGCTCTCAATCCCAAGTGTATAATTGTCATTATTTCCCCAAATATACAATTCAATCGGATCCGATCGCAAGCAACAAGTTTTAGAAACTGGTAGATTCAGCCGACGGTCCAACAAGCACAATTCCATGGGTGTAAGGTTTTCATTGTCCACAATATTAAGACTCGCTCCAAGCTAATGATTAAATCCATTACTTTTTTTAAACTCAATTGTAATGGAAGAATAATAATTTGCAAAATCTCTAATTGTCGTCGTGTAACTTTGCTCACCGAAATCAAATGCCGAGCAATTATAAGTTGTCCCAAAAAAATACTTCGATGTAGAGGTGTATACCCTGATTCCAGATCTTTAACATTCAGATTAACCCCTTCATGTTTGATGAGCCATTCAAGTAACTGTGAATCACATAAATAAATGATATTTAGAATTATTTGAAAAAATAATGTAACATGTCTCAATTATGACAACATTATATGAACTTACATGAAAGTACCCATGGGAAGCTGCAACATGAATTGCCATTCGACCAAATTCGTCCCTTGTACCACCATAATTTTGACAAAGGGTTGACCAAAACGCCATAATGTCATATTGATTCTCAGATGGTTTAATCCCACAGATTGAATTCCCATGTTGAGTTGACCGACACTTTGAGGTACAATCAAAGAGGTCATCCTTGTCCTCAGTCCCTGACTCACTCTTCCTGTTGGGGATGGCTGAGGCTGCCATCTTGACTTGAACCTTTGAGAGTTGACAGTTCTCAAAGAAAAACTAATGAATGTCCTGAATGATAATGAATGGGTCAAAAAGTTAAAATACAAAATCAAGAGTTAAGTTCTTGTTTTTTTTTTAGTGTTTTGTTGTAATTTGTCAATGTGTTTTTAGAAACTGGACAGGCAAAACAAGAGTCAATTGAATTTTTTAAAGAAATAACAATCTGAATCAAATCAAAAACTAAATCACTGAAACATGTATTTAGTCAAACAATTACAATTTTGAAGAAAGTTTGAAATTGAATTATAAAACCGGGCCCGGGAAAAAATTACAAAAAAATATCTTTGAACAGGGTATAATATGGTCCACAATAAAGTTTGAGACCTTTTTCTTGACCTTGCTCTGTCCAAACACGATGACTAATTTCAACTAGACATCCACATGGTGGTCTTGACCTAAAAATATCGTCAATGCTGAATCTGGCCCTCCTACCATTTTGAAGCCTGAACGAAAAATACATTCATTAATTTAATTAAATACAGTTTTGGAGAAATCACCCTGTCCTTCAGTTCCTACTATAGTTCCGGGCAGGATTTGGCATAAACAATACCCAAAGCGAATAATCAAAGGATCAGATGACTAAGAAGGACAAGTGTTATACAGAGTGTATGGCCCAGTAGATTTGTCCTGTTTCAACTAGTTCTGGGCATGACTTGTCATAACCACCCTTAAAGCGAATCAACCGATCAGATGGCCTAGTAGGACCCGATTTATGGGAGCGCGGGGCTCTACTCCTTCAATTTCAAAAATGGTTCGGGCAGGATTTGGCATCGACTACCCAAAGTGAATAATCAACGGATCAGATGGCCAAGGACAGCTCCAGTTCCAACTGTAGTTTAGGGCAGGACTAGTCATAACCACCCTTAAAGCGAATCAACCGATCAGATGGCCTCGGAATGTCTAGTACTCCAGTTTCAACTGTGGTTCGGGCAGCACTGATCCTCACAAATACCTAGCGCGAATAATCAACCGATCAGATGGCCTGGCAATACTGTCCTCACAAAGCGTGTGGCCCAGTAGATTTGTCCAGTTTCAACTGTGGTTCCGGGCAGGAGTTGTCATGACCACTCATTAAATCGAATTATCAACGGATCAGGTGCCCAATTAGGACAAGTTTCACATAAGCATACTGGAAGGACTAGTCCTTCAGTTTCATCTATGGTTTCGGGCAGGGCCGTTTGTCCACACTTCAAAGAGAGAATTATCAACCGATCGGATGGCTAAGTGATAAACATCGTAGGTTAAGCATTTCGAATTATTTAGGCATCCCGTTTTAATTATGGTTCCGGCAGGACTAGTATATAAGGATATGTCTGATGAACATAATGGTCAAATGACCAGATGACAAACGAGGAAACATTTCACGTGAGATTTGCTGCTCTGATGGAATCACACCGTTTTACTAAACATAGTTACGTAGTTTACATTGTTTACTTTTTAGCATACCACGATTAAGAATTAAACCCTTTAAATTATAAACTGACATGAGTCTTTTAGATGTTCGTAGATGATAACCTTAATCAAAATAACACTGTTTGCTTGTAAAATTACATTAAATCCCTCTATTACTTTGCTTAAAATTTTTGCACGTTGATTAGTGACAGTGACCTTCAACCCCCATGTGGTCTCATTATATTATCCTTATCCCAGTGTTATGTCACAAAGGATAGACAGGTAGATTTGATTGCAGAAACCATGATTAATTTTACATTTATTTTCACAAGTATTTGAAATCACAATAGTTATTTGACATAGAGAATTAGTTCTAACGACTAAAGTAACTCGTTTAATTTGGCATATGTTACGTTGTTTATTAGGATCTACTATTAAACTCATCCATTTGCCAGTCCTTCCATCTTCACTTTAAAGTAAATTATTTTTAAAGTATTTTTCTGTAATTGTACTACGCATGCATATTGCTTATAAAATTAATGGAATTTGTTTTATCAGTCACTCCGAATCGTACTTTTAGTTAATTAAAACCATGTTTCTGTTATATCATTGGTTTTACTTAACTCCCTCTTTGCTTTATAAATGGTTGAACGGCTAAAGCACACTTAAAAACATTGTCTTAATCCTTAAAGAAAAATATTTTAGATCGGTTTTCGGGAAAATGTACACAGATAGCGAAATGCATGCAAATGACTAAGGTACATCTTGAAAAACACGAGAACCCGAGAAATATTTTAGGAATGAAGCCTATTTTTGGTAAAATTAATGAATATGACTTTTAGCTAAATAATTTCCAGATGCTTAAAGAATCACTTGAAAAAACTTTTGTTCCTCAACCTCTCAAATCGGCAAATCTGAACTATTTTTTAAACAAAGATTTTAGACATCATAATAATTAAAGTATTTTCCCCACCCTCCGTTTTAGAGTTGGAGCATTTTTAAGAGGAAAAAAGAACACCTAAAGTTAATTATTACAATTATGAAATACACTTAAACTAATTCTCATCTTATTTCAGGATCTCAACTTGTTTTGGAACTTATCATTCATATGAACTAATTAATTTAGCAGCTCATCAGTTAGTTTAGTTTCTACTTGTTTTTTAATGTATATAAACACAAGTAGACATGGAACGGTGATGACAGTGAGGCCCTCCTACCAACTCACCATTTATCCAAACCATAATATACTAAACATAAACATTTAAGGGGACTCAATGAAATAGAAGCACAGAGACACTGGAAAATGCTATCATTGATGTGATTTGAAAAGATACAAACATTGCTCATATGACATGGGTATTAGAATTGTCAAAGTCAACATTAATATTTCAATTAATTACAGAATAAATAAAATATATCTGGATTTTGAAATGGTTCAAATATAAGTTTTAAAAGTTTTTATCCAAATCGAGTAGTTGGGGATGATGATCCAGTAAAGTGAGCCCCTGGGACGTCCTCACCATTTGAGTTCCATTCAGAGCCAAGGTCAGAGGGATCTCCCAATACAAATCCCCAATATGAGGAAGGTAGGGATTGTGGGGCTTGAGATGGTTGTTGTTGTCCATGGACCTCTGGAAAAAATCCAACCTTTGACCCATAGCCAGGGGCCATAGCCAAAGATCGAAACTTGGACCCTGACCCTGAGCCCATGGATCCGTACGGGACCCCTGACCTTCCTAGTCGAATAAAACTGTTTTGTCTTGGATTTTCACGACCAAGTCGTATAAAATTATTTTTCTTATTGTTGTTATAAGTTCCTCCTGGGAATCCAATTGGGTTGAGGATCCCAACTCCATAGGGTCCATTACTCCCCCCACGTCCAAATCGTATAAAATTACTTGTTGCCCTTCCGGTCCGAGGGTAATAACCCTTAGTACTCAAATGGTTCTCAAGGTACCATTGTTTGGTGTTTGGAGAAGGGGTCATGGTCATGGGGTCAGGTCGAGCTCGATCCATTCCCACTAATACTGATGAGAACTCTCCTCCTCCAAAGGATCCATCCATTGTACTAGTATGAAGAGGGGTAAAGTATTTGAGTATTTCACGAGCTGAGGCTTTCGGAGGAAATCCTTTGACCTGTTGTGATGACCCCAAAATGGATCCATCCACCTCCTCACCACCATCCATATTCTCATCTTCCAGAGATCCAAAACCCTCATCATTACTGTTGTTGTTGAGATTGGGTTCATGTTTTCCAAATTCACCTTCTGTTGTTGCTCGAGCGTGACGGATATGAATCTTTTCACCTCCAGCTCCAGCCGTCCCGGCCTCCTCCTGGAACCCACCGGTTCTAATTTTATCCAAGAAAGTTGTGGTTTCTAAAGAAATCGGATCCTTTGAGCCAGGAGGGTGGTGATGATGTGATGGAATTCCAGAAATTGGGAAGTTTTGGTTGTTGTTGGGACTCTGAAGGATTAATTCGTTCATGGATGGGGGTGGGTGATGAGGGATAGGCCCAGCATTGACCCCAGAGTCTGAGGTCAGAGCTAGGAAAAGAAGGAAGGAGGAAGCGAGGGGGAAGGGAAACCATGATGAGAACATTGACCTTTCTGAATTTAGCCCGTACATGATCATGGTAGAGGTAGGGTCTGGATGAGGCATCAGCCGTTGGCTTGGATGAAACTTTTGCTGTAGGTTCTTGAAGGGTCTGCTCCTAAAATTAAATAAAATGTAAAATAATCGTATTTAAATGGCCAATACTTTCATTTTGACATATTTGGTAAAAGTTTCATTTAGGGACCTTGAAATACGATACGGACAAGGATATGCGAAAATACTAATAAGGCATGGCATGTTAGGCATAATAGAATAGAACCTGTATTATGTCATAAATGAAAATCATAATTATTGGACATCTATTTTTCATCATTACTGACATATGACAAACGTCAAAGTTAACAAAACATACGTTCCATAAATACTCGTACATTGCAAATTTCAGTTTAGCATTACATCTGATGTCATTCTTTACGGAGCGGGATCTGTTTCTGTTTCGCGACCCTTATCGATTGTAAAATATTTCATACAATCTTGGATCGCATACTATAGTTGGCCAATTTGTCTGGTTTTGTCTGACATCGGTTTGTTTCATAAATATGACCTCCTATGACAGAACCAATCCATTAAAAACTTTTATTGACCCTGAGAAATCGATTTTGAATTATTTTAACCCCATTCAATCTCGATGTTAAACCCCAACATCAAGGGTAGCTCAATCGTATATCAGTATGCATTCAAAAATGTTGACGTTAAATATATATTCTGAATTGAATGTTATATATGTGATGGGCAAATATTAGCGAGAGTCAATGTTAAAAACCATTACGAATTTTGTATGCTCTGCAACTAACTTGGTATTTCGGTATTTGATATTAAAGGTCATTATTCAGTTAAAAATTTGGTGCATACGCGAAAAGGATCTTACATAAATATAGTATTCATGTACATATTTCATGAAATTTTATATGAATCTCAATGAATTTTGGAAGAACTGCTGACATTAGACTCAGGAGTCACAGACGCATTAAAAATGATCTGCTTCTTCGTCTTCTAACAAATTTCCATTCTTCTATCCAAAACTTTCAATTTGCCCCATTTGATGACTTTTACAAAATTTTCTAAACCTCAAAGTTAATATGGTTTGACCTTCAGTTAATGCATTTCATAATGTCAGGATTAGAGGTGCTGCTTATGTGTCTGTAACTTTTCTAAGAACACAGGCCAGACAGACTGGGTAAATCGATCACTACAATACTATTCAAAATCCGTAACCATAAAATATTTGTGCAATTTTAGTCATATCAAGTTCATTTAGTGCTCCGGATATGAGGGGTAGCCGCGGCTAACTTAAGGAGTCACTTTTGTAGATACCATTGTAACTCAAGACTGAACATCAAAACTACCGGAAGCGTTAAAATTTGAAGTGTAAAAAAGCCATTCATTGAATTTTTGCACCCTTTTGTAACTTTCACTTTACTTTCTCTCGGTTGACTGGTTCAGAATGAGAAAATAAGAAAGGTGAGAAAGGGAATGAGCGAACGCTCTCACATTCAACTCTTATATCAATAATCCGGTATTTTAGATAATGGATCAAATGCCAATGTCACTATATTAGAGAATCATGTATGCTAATCTTATTTTAGAATGACAATTTCAATTTTAAATTCAAATAAATCTTGAATTCAGAGACAACTTTCAGATGAACATGAAAGGTTTTGAACAATTTGTTGATAATAAGAGAACAAATTCTCACAATGAAGTGAGTTTACCAATATTTAGCCTGTCATGTTTCAACAGATATCAAACCGTTGTAAAAATTGCAATTTCACTCTTTTTCATCCACTCTCCACAATACTCAAAATATTGAGGGACATACATGGCCAGAGCCAGAGTAAACCAATGTGGAGAAAGTGAGCATTTCCAAAATATCGTAATAACTTTTTATGTTCCTTCGTGTTAAATAATTCGAGGAAAGGAATAATGTTTTGGTTTTCCTTTATGAATTGACTGGGTTGGGCAAAGGAGAATTTAACAATCCAACTGCCTTGTATCTGGTCACGTTTGTGCAGAAAATAATTGGCACAATTCCAAAGTGGTCAAGGGAGATTGGACAAAAATGAAATGATTTGCACAATTTATGTTTGGAATATTTTTGTTACAAAATCTGTCGCCCATTACCCCTTTGTTATTGTTCCTTATATGTATCAAAATTCGATATAACTGTTTCGAACCAGAAAAATGGATCGAGTCTATGTCGATTCAATAAGATTTCAATATGAAAAACGATAAAATAATTCAATTCACGTCATATCCCGAATTGGGTTCAAGATGCGAAATTTGAGCATCATCATTCCTTTAGTGGTTCCAAAATAAGAACTTGTGCAACTTTCTTTTCAAAAATCATCTATTAGTCATTTCGTTAATTAACTAATTTCAGTCAGGAAATTGAAGTATTTATCATCAACGGGATATAAAAATATTTTGATACTACGATAGGGGTTTACTCGAGACCTTTATACGTCTTAGTTAGGCCTCCAACCGGATCGGATCTTTCGGACCGGATTCGGTCACGGATCCGGATCGGATCCAGCTTTTTGGATCTGAACTTTTTCGGATCGGACCCGGATCTGGATCTGAGCATAATCCGATCCGGGTCCGATCCGAAGTTTTCGGATGCATAGTTTTACCGTATTTTGAGCCAAAATTAGTACAATTTTCTCCTTTTTGACATAAAAATTACTTTTTTGCTTTCAAGTTCTATAAATCGACTAGTTATTTGCCAAAATTGTTGGAATATTAAGTTTGTGTTACATACAAACATTTTTCGATCGTTTTGGGCAAAATTTTACGACAAATAGTGCTTTTAAGGCTTTAGTTTCTGGATCCGAAAATAACGGATCGTGCCCGGATCGGATCCGCTTCGGACCCGGATCCGGATCTGCCTTTTTTATTTTCCTAAACCGGATCGGATTCGGATACACCGAAATCCGGTCCGATCCAGATCCGTTTGGAGCCCCAGTCTTAGTCCCTGAACCAGTCATCTCAACGACGACTAGATTTCGCATTCATAAAGTGAAAATTCTGTGAATGAGAAAACTTTACCTAATACACAAGTTTACTGAGGGAACGATTTACAAAGGTTAATTATAAATGCAATGAAATGCTCATGTCCATCAGATAATGAACAAAAGCAACAGTTTTTCAAACTTTTTGCTTTGTTTCATTGAAGAGATGATTTAAAGATATAAACTATTCTTATTACACAATCGTCTATTTGATGGAAAATCTTTGACACGGGCCGTAATTTTGTCATTTCATAAAAGGACCTTGAGGATCAAATCAAAAGTCCGACTAATAATTTATTTTCGCTCCTGAAACTACTAATAATTCAGTCTTATTGCTACTCCACTTATTTCGTGGTCTTTTGAGAGTTTCTAAATTCTGAGTCTTATATTTAAAGCCACGTTTTAATTTTCATATAATTTGTTTTCCCGAATATAATAACATCCTATGTAAAAAAAAAGTTAGACTCGCCAGCAGGAGTCCGAGTCATTTGAGCATATACCTTCAGATTACATATCTTTCATACCCTACCCCTACCTATACCTTCTTTGGAAAATTTCTTGAAAAACGTATTTGAAACTTCATTTCAATGTGAACTTTTTACAGGAAATCAAATCTAAAGGGATAGATGGACGGA
>JAQIYE010000327.1:0-13807 GCA_034699765.1 Xenyllodes armatus
TGACATAGCATACAGCGAGAACGAGCAGGCTTGCACTGAAATGAAAAATGCCAGAAATGGATTAACAACGCTTGTTAGTTTGGAATTGATCTGAAATTGATTTGATCTAGTAATATGTTTGATCTAGTATATTTGAATACTACTTACAAGACAATTTCAAGAACGTATTGAGAAAACCGTTCCGGGATGGTTAGGCAGTTTCCTGCAGACAATCCTGTGAAGCCAAACATAAAGTGAGGTGTACAAATAAATTTAATTAAGAGAATACAAGAGTTTTTTCTAAATGTCTCTCTATAATGATACTTTGAATTAAAATTTCGGGGTACCTCGAGATTCAATGACTTGATCGCACAATTTGGTCATATTTCTCAAGAGTTTTCCAACAATGGAAAGACTGAGGGCTAAAGTAGGGATTTGTGCGATTTCAGTGTAAAAAACACTTTTAAATTGACCCCGTAGGATCCCAGCTCCCTTGTGTTCCATAATGTAGGAGCACAAGTAGTCCAACTCCGGTGTTCTCCCCACACATGAATGAGCCCCCACAGCCGCATCACTAAGTAGCTTTCGAACACTCTGAAGAAATTTGATATTTTTAATCTTCCAAACAATGGATGGGATGAATAAGGCTACACCGAAGATGATATAAAAGATCATGACATCTTCAATAATTGGATGATTTTTGTTGACCCAATAAGGATTTTGGTTAGTTTTTGATAGGATTCCACTCCCAGAATTCTTGTTTCCAGCAACGGATGTTCCTGATTAAAAAAACGTTTAAACAAAATATGTGATTTAATTTCATGTTAATTTTTAATGTTCTACTGTTAAATGGAGCATAACTGACTTCGGTTCTCAAATGAAATGTTGAAAGCAAGATCCCTATTTTCAACAGAGTCCACTTGATCATTCTGGGGCTTTTTATCAGTTGGGTTTATGGGGTTGGATGTGGTAGAACTGGAAGTCTCATAACAGACTATAAGTAGAATCAATGTAGCTGCAGCGAATCCAATTAGCCAACACCCCATGATTTTTGAAAGTCTGACGAGGAACGGAAGTTTAATGTAATTAGGATCCTTTCTCATTTGAACATTACTTCTTTGGTTAGTTGCCATTTTTGACTGCCTGTAAAAGGAAAATGAGTCAGGAGTGTTTGTTGTTGAGGCTGATGGAAATGTTTTGTACCGGGGTTGAATGGATTTAAACTCATACCAAATTACGCTTTCGTAGCTTGACCTCACATGACCATTAATAGCCTAATGGCTCTCATGCTTCATGCCTGCCTAGAAGAATTGACTGCTAAAACCAATTACCCTTCCTCTGAATACCCCCATAATTTCAGTAAACACCTATTGAGGTTACTGTTTGAGATGGCTAATGTCCTCTCTTTCCCTTTCCAGTCATTGTATCATCTTCTATGACCATTTACTACCCTTCGCTTATTTGCCAAACATACAATGCAACATTGAAAATTGACATCGGGGGGTCAAATTGAATATTTAAGGTCAGCCATCACGATACCCCATTTTTGATCCTAAATTTGTTCATATCGGATCTTGATCCTGATACCCGGTTTGTATGCGCTCTTTCCAATCATTCTTTAATATACAATTTGACTGAAGAAGTGAGGCTGATGACCTCAAAACCCTGCCCTGCCCGTGACCCCGAAGTTGCTTTCGAACTGATTCCACAAGAGATTTTTCTGACTGTCCCAAATACCAGTTTCTTTAAGGGTAACTTTTTAAGTGATTCAGGTACGATTTAAAGCGATACATTGTTAAATGACAAATCATGAAATTGAGAGGACCAGGTAAATGCGTTTTTGCAACAAAAGAAGGACTTTCATTAATGTTCGAATTGATTCCCAATGGCTTAAACGTTTTTTCCCTTAAACCCAAAAATGCAATTCAACTCCGGTACACAACCTTTCAAACGATATTGTTGGAGCCTGATTCGGTTTAGATGCAGCTAATATAGTTGTTTGATGTTATTTTGGGGAATATTCTGTCCAGATAAATAAAATCAGTTGATTTCCTCTTTGAATCCGGTCCACTACTAAAGATCCTGAGATTAAAGATCCAGAATGCCCGGCTCCCAACTAACTCCTCATGGTTGACGTGGTCCAGGATCTTTAAGACATTCAATTGTGACTAAATGACAAGTCACTGACTGCCACGTACGATGGTCCACATCCCCCCATCATATATGCATTGATAATGCATCGTGTTTAGAATGGAAGTTTTGGAAAATCACTCATGGTTTTACAAGTTGAAAAAAAAAGTTATTAGTCTTACCTTACCCCTAAACTCCGGCTCAAAAAACATAATTGATTTGTACAAGGAGGACTTTCTAAAATGTTTAATCATTTAAAGTAAGTTACCCTACTTTTTCAATGTTTGTGTTCAAAATGTGATCAGTTCTTCTTAATCAATGAATCACCTTAAGGTGTGAAAGGCGGAAGAGGGAAGACAATGGGCATATCAATAATTAATTTTTCTTGGGTGTAGAACTAATCATAGAATGAATGTTTATTGTCCTTTACCAATATTTATATTTCAATTTATCATAATTTTCAAGCAAATCAATGCAATGGTTTTACTACAATAGTAATTTATTAAACTATCGATGAAGAATGTGAAGAAGGATGAGGATTCAACATGTGTGGCAATTTGTTAAAGATTGGTTTGGTCCTTGGTCAAAGAAGATCTCGAGAATTGGACAGGACACAGGCCTCCAAGCTACAAAGTTATTCCTAATTTCCATTCATGCTTTCACTTTAATTTCCCATTTTATATCCATCACATCATCTCATGCCTCATCCAAAAAGCTGGAAATGAATAAACAAGGTGTCAGATTTTTTATCTAAATTGGTTTTTGCCGTTCATTTAAGAATCAAAATCTCTCACAAAACGTGATTTTACCATGAGCTAAAAAGCACTACAACCCAAAACCTATAAAAAATAGGACTTAACATGGATCTGTGCTTGTTAAAATTACAGTTAGTATCCCTGTGGCTCTATAAAAATCTAAATGAGCCCGAGAGGTCAAATTCATATGTCGAGTTAGACTAATGTTTCAAATATCCAGTTAAATATTTCAAGGAAATGAGTTTACGAAATTTTGACGATGTTCAATTGGTTTTCAATATGAACCTGACTTTTTGTTCGTGTTCAATCATTAATAAGTTTCCTCAAACTAAAACTTTAAGAAAGTGATGCATTTTCGAAAATACGATCTGGATGTAACACAAATTTTGTATTTGTTGTTAAATTAACTAAATATCCCACAAATCATAATCATAATAAATCCATTTATTTATTATATAGTTCTCTTTGACTACAGTTTTTTATTTAAATAACAATTTAGGCTCTAAATGTCCCATTATAGTTATTGCTAAAGTCAGACCCTCTATTTATTTGTAGAATTCAAAACATTTTACCTTTAACAATAATAACTGGAATAATAATAATAATAATAAAAGTTTAATGATAATAATATACTTTCCAAAAGCTCTTCTGTTTCATCTTCCCGTATCTAATCCACAATTCAGGCCAATCAAATCAAATCCAAAATCTCTTCAAATCCAAACTTAACAAAACGTTTTAGTAAATGTACAAAGGAACAATTGTTGAGGCTACCGCTATCTTAAGGATCTGACTTTTGACTACATTTTTTTGTGTATAATTATTATTTCCCCTTTATAAGGATTATCGTATAACATTTAACTTTGCTCATCATCTACCATCCTTGGACATATTAAATATGATCTTACAAATTAAAACTATGTATAAATTGTGGGGGGAGGGATGGGTGCATTTCCTATACGGCTAAGGATGAGATGCTATTTAATAATAAAAGTTCTAAAAAATCTGTAAGCCAGTGAAAAGGAAATCAGAAGACCTATACAGTTCCGGAAGCATGCATTAAGTCTACCACTACTAGTCGACGAGAATATCAATAACACAAAATGCAGCTATATGAAAAAAAAAACGAAATTATTATTTTGTACAAATCTAATATTTTGTTCTTCCATTGTTATTTAATGTGTGTCTATTTGTTTGTACATATAAATATTTGTCCGTCTTGATTAGTACATGGAGAAAGTTTGGCGTCTCTCTGGGATCTCATCTTACCCCTTTGAAATGAAATGAAACCATTATTTTTTTCAAATACTCGGTAAACTCTAATTAAACTTCTTAATAAGAAGTATATGTTCATGTGCAAGACATTTTGATGGATGACATATCCCTGTAATGGATTGTTAATAAAAATATCTCATTATTACCCCTCTAAGTGATGTAATTGGTATTTCGATCTTATCTCTTCTCTGACCCCAATACAATTCCATCGGGAGAAAAAAAAACATGTAAAGTCCTAAAGTAAATTAAATTAAACCAATTGATATTGGTACATAGTAGGATAGTCCAATTTTAACGCAATTACGCACACATTCAAAACACTTTTTAAGATTGAGTTTTGTAAAATTGATCACTTTATCTAAACTAAATAGTCTCCTTTACGTAATAAGGGCTTTTCGTTGATTGAACAAGTACTTTGGGTTTTTGATTGTATCAGTATAAGAAAGGATCCTCTACCTAAATACATTTTAACACAATTATGGGATCCTTTCCTTTAGGGCCAACAAAGTTTCGTAGATATAGAGAAAGTCCTAAAGAAGAAATAGCCATGAAAGCTTGGACAAAGTCCTGATTTTGTGAGGCAAGTAGCACCACTAAATTTTAAGATGCATTTGATTAATTAAAAGTTACTCAAGAAGATGTATGTGTCCAAATTGGTTCATCTCATTCATGAACCTTATTGTAATATAGCACAGCCTGGAGAAGGTCATAAATTTGAAATCATATTTACAGTTGGTTTTAGGCTAGAGGTCTGTTTGTCCTTGCAGCTCAGATTAATTTTGTAAAAGGTAAACCAATCAAAACAGAAAAATGTTGAGAAAATTCATTATGTGACTTTCTCTATTAAGATTCACACAGGATGGTAAAAATTTGATATCAAGGAAATTATGTGGGTGTTTCAGGTGGAGCATGAACACAAACTGATTTTCAAATTCTATTTTGTAGGCAGAAATTCTTCAAATTATTTCTATCCTAAAATGAGTAAACAAAATTAGAGGGGAAATTTTGGCCAGCGGTCAAAGTTAAGAAGAAAATTAAGCTCTACAAAAATGAACCAATCAGTCCGTTGAGTTTCAGGAGCACAAGTAACTATGATAAATAACTAAAGCTCATTCATTGCTAATTGCCTATTCCAGGGGCATTTGGTTGAACAATGACCCTTTAGCTCATTGCCTGTTTCTCAGCTTCTCAAATTCATGCCATGAAAAATAAATTGTTTAAAAGAATGAAGTAAAGGTCAATGGATGAAAGAAAAGAACATGGAACATTTAACAGTGGGATTACAAAATAAATTAACGAGAACACAAATTACTGTTTTTGACAAGTCGTGGACAAGTTAAAACACGTTTTTTGGGAGGATTCAAGACTAGGTTACACTCACCTTTAGCTCGAAGATTAAACTTAATGATCAAAGAGCCTTGAATGTATTGTAAGTTAGAAGGAAGTGAATTTACAGGACCTCTTACAGGAAAATTAATAAAGGGCAATTGGAAATTTTTGACAAAACTATTTTCACATAAACAATATATTGGTTGACCTATACACTCAAATACTTTCTACTCAAGCTTTTACAGTCGCTCACAAGCCTTGTCAGTTCTGAGCCCTTTTGCCAAAAACATTTGGTCTTTTTGTAATTTATTAGTTAATTAGACCAAAGTATCCTACAATTCCAATAACTTCCGGCCTTCTGACCCCTTAGATCACATAAACATAATTCTAAATTTTGACTGACTAATGAGGATCTACAATTTCACTGTGATTTCTATCTTTATCCCTTTCTAGTCACTCGAGGAAATCGAGGCTTTCCTCTACTTTTTAAAAGTTTTTTAATGCTTTCTAAATCTGAGTCTTTTGTGTCTAATAGTTTTCTTCGGAGTGTTTTCACCTACATTTAAAATCAGTCCACTTGTTCTACAAAAGTAATCTAATTAATTTGACTCGTATATTTATACCTATCGAAATCCTAAAATCTGAGTTTAAAGTGAAAAATGTGACTTTCACCATAGACTTTCTCTCTATTATATAAATGATAATAAATGTTATAAACACAAATTAATCTAATAAACTGCACGAGGAGGGGAATCACTCTGTAGCTTCATTAGCCATACAGTCGGGGTTTTGGCTTTGGTCCGACCCTTATTCGAAATATGTAACGACTTTTAGTTTGGGTTGAAGGTGAAAATCGGCATGGCTTTTGTTTATCCCTAGTCTAATTTTTAATTTAAATGCACTGGGCTAGGTTGCTGACCCTTGAACATTTTGAAATGAAAAAGAGGGTATTCGTAAGAAAGACCAAGAACATTTTGTTTGTTAATTTCTGTGAGGAAACCAATCTACCTTTCCTGATAACAAAACCTGATTTTGTGTACACGGTCCTTGTACAATTATATTAAATTGTACAATCCCTAACTTTTCTTCCTCAGAACTTTCTCCTTCCATTTTCCTACAGACACCTCGGCAATGGATTTTTGAATTCACATGAGAGTGAGACAAAAAAGAAATCCTTTTCCAGTCAACTATAATAATTACAAGTCTTTTGTCGTTCTCTACCCCAACTTAACCTTACTTGTGACTTTAGAAGAGCCAATCCAGTAAATTCAACCAAGGACCAGACCCTCACTAACACACCCTTGAGCACTATTGTTAAGACATGACTATACATTTTTTTGAATGAGAATATGCCTATATTTCCCTAGTGTACTTTTTAGTTTGCCTATCACAACTCATCGTTACACTAAAGTACACTTCAAATTTTGAATGGACCCAGTCCATCGTAAATAATATAATGTATCAATTTTTAACAACAATCCAATTTTAACAATATTAAAACAAGTACCAATTATAGCATTTCTGATTCAAGGCTAAGCTCAATAATTAACAATCACTCAAATATTAGTAGTTTGAATGGCTGATTTAAGTCTAATCTTTAGCAACCATTTGCGGGGACATCCAAAGGATCATTTTCTTGAGGAATTATTGGATCTACGATCTACAAGAAAATGCTTCTTGGCATGACCTCATCATAAAAGTTAAGAACTGATTGTGATGCTATAAGGTACATCTTTAAACATTTAGAATTCTTAATTCTAGCTTTCATATTATTCTAGTAAAGGATTAGCCTGTCCTTAATTAAGATGTTGCTAATTTCTTTACTTAAAGTTTTACATTCTAAAGATTAAGATTACAAAAAGTTATGAACTCAGAATGATGTGCAAAGTGCAATATACAACTTTTTTTTAAACCATTCCATTTAAGGTATTTTTTGCACTGAAGAAAAGGAAGTGTTATGATTCCAAGTTCCAAATGGACGATAACAAAATTATTAGCCTATCGTTGATGCATTTTGAAAAATAACGTCTTTGGTTTGTTATAAAATTTTACTTGGATTGAGCTGGAGAATTCTCTAGTGCTTTTTGTTCCAGCTCGGCCTTAAAATTTTCAATGTCTTGTTGACTGAAATTAAAGATTTAAAATTTATCGTCAATTAAAATTAATAGAAACATGGTTTCAGGTTAAGCAATGAAGGTGTAGGCTAGGTTGAATTGTTCACCTAATCTGCATAAAAAGAATCCCATTGATCAAGTTGAGCATGTCTAGAACTAGGCCCATGAGAGGAGGTTGGATCTGGATTGGTGGTAGCCCTTTTCCAACTGCCATATCGTTTATCTACAACATTATACATTCTTGGTGTCAAAAGATTTTACGGGTCACAGACTAAAAATTTTTTGTGTTTTTACACTATTAAATACTCTTACTTTTCTTTGGAGCTCAACAGCTTGTTGAGTAAGATGTGCAAGGCATTCAGACGCTTCTTTTGTCTTCTCGTGTTTCTCTCCAAGTTGTTCCTTGTAAATGGAATATGTCTCCCGCTCATTCATGAGAGCACTTCTGAAGTCCCCTGCAAAAAACAAAAAATGGCAATTTACTAACATGAATAAAACATGACATTTTCAAAAAACGATTAGGATCATAGGTTTGTGATTTGTGAACTCACCAATACAGCTTTGAGTTCGAGCAACTAAATGGTGACTCACGCCCGTTTTCAAGGATCTTGCCCCGTAATATTTTTTACTCAAGTCTAAAGCTTTCTCCATGAACTTGAGTGACAACTCATATTCTCCTACGGCATGCAAAATCAATCCAATGTTGCTATCCAAGAGAGCCACATGAGGATGGTTCTCACCGCAAATAAGGAGACTCAGATACCGTGCTCTGTAAATGAATTAACTTTCATTTAACCTCAGTTCAACCCCTTGACTTTTTTTCTTTTAAATCAAATTGAATGATTTTCCCTTGCTCACCGGTACAGGAGTTTTAAAGCAGTAGTGACTTGGTTGTTGGCAAAGCAGTAGAGAGACAGATGAGTATATTCCAAAATTGTGGTAGGGTGATCGACACCCAGGAGCCGTTCAGCCATGAACAATGCCTTTTGTTGATACGCCATGGCATCCGCATGTTCTCCCATGACATAGTTAAGTCGGGCCAAGGATCGAAGGCACAGGGCAATATCAGGGTGCATTGCACCATACACACTATTCAACAAATTGAGTGACTCACTCAGTAGGTCATACCCCTCTCGGAAGTATCCAGCAGACATTTTGCTCTGGGCAGTGGTCAAAAACGTGTAAGCATCGGAAGCCTAGAAAATTACGTTGTGTTAAAATTATGTCCTTTAGAATTTTTGATTCAATGGGTTTAGCCACAGTTGTGGATTACTATAATATATTTACCTTTGGATCGATATGCTTAACGACAGGGAAAACATTTAAAATATCTTCCTGAGAAAACACGTTGGTGTTAGTCCTTCCAGAAGTTCCATTTTTATTAAATTGATAGTCTCGAAGTTGGATTTGGAGTCCGGCCTTGAGACAGAACGAACGAAGAAGAGAGATCTTCTGAATTCCATATTGAGCAAGACATGAATCCAGGGAGTCTTGTGGCTCAGGAAAGCTGAATGCGTAATAGGCCTTGAGGTCTGCCTTGATCATTTCCCATAGGGAGGCAGGGGTAAGAGAAATCCATTCTCCGTTACCATTTCCATTACTACTTCCTCCCTTTCCTTTGTGTTGCTTGTTTTTGTTTCTGTGAGGACCTCTTGATTTTGGAACGGTTAGCTAAAAGTTCAATACAAAAATTAGTACCCTTACATACGCTTTTAAATATCAATCATCAATAATTTTACTTTCAACAGCCTTACTTCGTCACCAATTGAAGGTGGTGATACATTCTGTCGAGACATCATTAAACAATTCAAAAAGTGGCTGATCGCAGATGATTGGCTCATTATATCAACATTCTGGATAAAGATATAAACAAAAAAAATTTTAGTTACGCCAAAACACTATTTATTTCAAGACCTTCCAAGAGAAAATCTCACCTGAACATAAGGGTTGAACACGTGCTTTGCACTTCTGCAAATAATTTCCGTCATGGTAACGGTTGTAATAAAGTGAGGCATCTCATGAACACTTGGAGGGGCTTGTGAACTGGAGCCGTTTGGTACAGAGTCAGAATTTGGTAGGACAACGACTCTGCTTTCACATTGTTCAGACGTTTCTCGCTCCAAGAGAAGTGTCAAAATGCGCCCCAGATAACGAATGTTGATACCACGACTGTGTAATGCAGCTGAAAGCGTGGCTCCATCCATTATGAGAGCATTTGAACCGAAGAAAGTTGATCCAGTGTCAAGGTTAAATGCACTAAAATAATATAAAAAATGATTAACCATTGAATGTAGACCATGATCAGATGAATTAAAATCACATCTACATTTACATACCACGAAACCTTACTAATTGTTTGCAATGAAAACTTACTTGCTTGCAGTAACATCTCGAACAAAAGTTGGAACTTGAAACAGAAGAAGATATTCACAGGCCTCATTGTTAATCCGAATTTGAGCTGAAAGTGATGGATATTTTCGTAATTTCATGATCTCTTTTGCATCGGCATTTTCCATATTTTTTAAATCCTCGACTTCTTCAGCTTCGGAAATTGAGTTTTCTTGAGGCTCCCCATGTTCAACACCAGGAGAGAAAATGTCCGGATTGAAGCGGATATCAAATTCCGTACGAGATAAAGAACAAACGGATGTTGCTGCATTACGGATAGCAGTGATTGTGGTCGATTCTAGAAAAAATTGGGAAATACACATAGTTTAGATCACAGCAATTTACTTGAATGTTATATTTGCCATTAACACTGAACTTGGCTCACCAGTTTCAGCTTCCTGTTTATGAGCAGCAGCAGCAAACTGTTCTAGAGAAGAAGTATCCCTGATCTCAATATCCACAATGACCTTGCCGGTGCTGGTGCTTTCTACAACCCCTTGCTCTTCCTTGTTTACTTCACTTGTAGATACATCGGCCTCAGCAGGAGCCTCCTTAGTTTCAGGTTCATTAGCCTGTTCGGGATTTTCTTGGATAACTCGATTTTTGTTGAAGCCATACTTTTGTAGGTGATAGGCCGCAACTTTAATAAATGTCATGTATCGGGACTCGACAAATGCATCAACTAATTCCTGCCGTAAACAACAAAGTTTGTGGGGATGTTCAATTGGGAATCCCAATTCTCGGGCCTCCCCACTGAGCTCGACATCAATTCCTTTAAAAATAATTTATTTAAAAAAACATAAATATATTCATTTACCTCATTGCGTAAAAAAAAATTTCTTTTGACAAATCTTACCCTTCAAAAAGTTGACATCTGGTGGAAAAGTACGAAGCAAGTCCAAGATATAATGTCTTCCATCATTTCCAATAATACCCTTGCATTCTACAGATGAACACAACTCCACTAATTCCCCTTTTTCATTCTTTACGTAGTGTGGAAGGACTTTGAGCCTCGGAGCGGCCTTTTTCAAGAGTTCCAAGTATTTGTCATTTGTAACTACTGTCTTCCCAAAATCAATGGATCCATAAACAACTGATTGGTCTTGTTCTCTTTCAAGAATTCCCGGGATGATTGACTGGGCCGTGACCCTATAACCGCGATAGTCAATTACAACTGTTCCCAATGTGTACAGACCCTCCAAGTCTATCACACTGTAGGCAGCAACCCCTTGAAGATCATTCTGTGGAGCAACATGAGCAGCTGCATCTCCTCCAAGTTCCTTATAATGATCTCTTACATCAAATCCAAGTGAGAAGAATATGTTGGACCAGATGAACATTTGCATTTTATGGCTTTCTCCAGGATTAATAGCCATAATGTTCCCATCAATGACGGCTACGGCTCCACGTGCTGCAGCTGAGACAAAATCCGAGTGAACCTATTGGTAATTGAAAGAAGGATCGTCAAACACTTTTCTTAAGATAATAACGTAAATCACCGTAAGACAACAACAAAAATTACCTTAAAAATGGCTCTCTCTCTCATCAATCGTTCCGGTAAAGAAGAGCGTGGAAGCTCACGGGTTGACTGAAGTTCTTCATTCCAATCCCTAGTTTGGCCAGGAATGTGTTCCTCATAGCCCAACTTGGATGAGAAAGCTTCCTCAGCTCGAATGGCATCTAGGTTATGGACCATAGGAGGTGAAACCCATGAGAAGACTTGGTAAGGTGTAGCAACCCTCTCAAAGGGGTGACGACCCATCCTTCTCTTTTGAAGCCGACTAAAATTTTTACGGAAGGCAGGACTAATTTGATTCAAGAGCTCAATCAATGAGTGACTCAAATAGTTATTGGGACGGGCTGGAAGAGGATCAAAAGTTTCCATTGTTGAACGATTAAGGTAGAAACCACGAGGTGAGGCCGTGATGTGACAGGACTTATCCTCCAAAGTTACAATCACCAAGTACATTAAGTCTCCATGAAGCTTCCTGTGCCCAGGAGGTGGATTCCAACCCGAGGCAGCCAAAACCTGTGTAGTGAACCCAGCTTCATTAAAGCAACTAAGAACTAATATGGCGAACGAAATAATTACAGTAGTTCCTAAACTATGGATAATCGAAATTTCAAATAACCTTAAGGCATGAGATTGGTTTATGATCCTTGTTTAGTGGATGAATTGGACTGAGGAGCAAGTTACTTGTTGTGCCTGGCATGATGAAATCTGGGGGAGTGCAGTCGACTACCCGTTTTTTAACAGACAAATCCCCACCACTCACAGCATTCAGAAAAGATAAAGAAGCACACTCAGTCCCTGCATAGGCATCAGCCCATTCACATGGCTTCAAGAGGTCACGAACGTGCTTCACATGGATCCGAGCCTCACGGCAAGTGTAAGGCTCCTCCATCACCTAAACAATTTTCAATTTTAAAAGATCAATTACTAGTTTCTAAGATTTTTGAAAAACAAAAAGTTTACTTAAGGTATTTTCAGGAATAATGTAAGAATAGCATAGAATAGAATAGAATACCTTGATCACAGAACCATCCTTGAGCCCTGGAACACTTTTCAATTCTGCAAAGTTGTCCAAAGTAGTTCCATCCAATTGGAGAGAAAAACATGTCCGGTGGCAAGTATCTTCTCTTTCCATAAGCAACTGGTGAAGTTCTTGCACAATCTCAGTGCTGGACACCTGATTTAAAAAAAAATAAAATTATTCAAACTTAAACGTCCTTGAAAATTTGATAAATTCAGTATTTATCAAATTGCTCCTGCTTTCGGGTGCATGCTGATTGTCTTCTCTTCTACTCTCTCTTTGACAAATTTTTACTGTTTAATGATTTGGGGGGAATTAGAAAACCATCGTCTCCAAAATGGAACACTCAAGCGCCTTTGTAAAGAAAGCATTTTTCTGTACAACATAAATTTCCGTTGTCGTTGTCGAAGTCGTTCGTTAGTCGAGTCCTCCGCGTCTGATGCATTCCTGCTCCTGTAGACGCGGAGAAACGGACGCAATAATGCTGCCTCATAAGCCATATACTTCCATAATTTTACAATAATAAATGATTCACGTGAATCCCTCATGTTTCTTTTAGATGCGGTTCGAAGGTGAAACATCCATACATATTACTTATGCGCTCTAAATTCCTAAGTCCACGAAGAACCTTATAGCTAATTTTTGCAAAAAAAGGTAATTCGACATGTCAACTTCTCTTATTTTGAAACAACTAGATTAAAATCTGAACGTGATCATAAAGACTTGGAGCTTAATTGTAATTTTACCATTACATATTTTGTACAAGGCCTTGAGATGGGAAGACTCGAAAATTCAATTAATTCGAAGGATTTCATAATCAAATTTACAAAGAATGAAATGGGGACCTTTAAATTTATTCATTCCTCAGAATCTTTGATTAATTTTGATTACTTATACCTAACCTGAATTTTAATTTGATTTTTTAATTTGAATTTTGTGACGTTCCATCAACTCAATAAATTTGTAAGGAAAAGGACTCTAAATTAAATTCAAGCCTGACATCCTCAATGCAATGATTTCTACAAATTGAAACATTGTTAGAAATCACTGTTTAAAATCTGATTGGGAAAAGAATCTCATGGTAGTCCTATCATCAAACAGTAGACTCGTACAATTATGATTTCAAATTATTCATGTTTCATGTAATGTTGGATCTGTCACTGCTTTTAAACTGTTCAAGGTCTTTATATGCTCACTGTCCTATCCCTGCTAAACCCTACAAGGACAAGGGCTAGGGCCAAATCAAATGTACTTAAAATCATTACTGTGCCTTATGTTTAAGATTCTCCGGTCTGAAGCCTCCCCT